>LVYW01000002.1:5085069-5156683 GCA_001630435.1 Sporothrix globosa
GGGGGGGGAAGACGAGAGGAGAGTCTAGAAACGGAATACGGAGAAGATACCGGCTAGCATCGCAGCTCAATATGGATGTCTGTTGGGTGGGTCAAGCTCCGTCGTGCCGGGCGCGTAACCAGCGACCAGGGATGGTCAGATTTGGGGGCACATTGGAGGTGAAGAGGGGGAAAGATGGTGAGCGGGTTTTTGTGTGTTGGGTTAGGCCGAGATTTGATGTCACCTTTCTACTTGTTCCGGAAGTCTTTCTTTTCTTTTTCCTTTCTTTTGTTTCTACTCCATAATCGTCGTATTTATCTGTTCTACATATTCTACTACCCTTGCCAGGATGCTCTACCGGGTTATCATCTGCCTTCTTGGTCGTATCACAGCCACAAGTACAACATAGAATGCGGCCAAGATCCTACGACTTACATATGGGGAGAACATTCAAGGACGGCAAAAAGAAATACAAATAAAGGAGAGCAATGAATAAAAGCGATGAACTTATCCTTCACATTCGAGGAAAAGAACAAGACCAGATATCCGAGACCCACTTACCCGCATCTGCAATGCGTGCCGCATGCGTCTCTTGCACACCTCGTGCCTCTTTGTGCGTCTGGCTCTGTCTGGTTCTGATCAAGGCCCTTCCTTGCCCAACCGTCGGTACCTCTGCAACAACAGGAAATGGCCAGGCCCAACCGGCCAACGGGCCAACTGGCCAGGCCAACAGGCCATCCAAGAGAAATTTCAGGAGGTTCCAGCCAACCACAATAAATGAACACTCCGCGCGACGTCGCTTATTTTGTCCGATTAATCGCGGAACGCAGGACCAAAACGCGGCTCCAAAATGTCGATACAGATAAGTTGTATGGAGTATTATTACGACATACGACGTACACCGCCCTTTGTCTGGGAACCGGCCTTGTTTCGTACCCATCCATGAAGAAATGTGAGTCTTTCTTGCATCGTAGACGCAGGCAGGTGGGCGTCGAGACCGACATTTCCAATAAACAGCCAGATCGTGGCGTCGGCCATACGCAAGAAGCGCACGCGGCAGACGAGCAAGGTAGTACACGCGGCTCGCGAGATGAATGGACGAGGGAAAGGACGAGAAGTCAGAATAAACATGACACACCGCGGTTTTGTTTACGCTTTTTTTTGGTCTCCTCTCTCTCTGCCTCTCCCTCTTCCAACTTGTTTTTCCACTTTGCTGTGCTGTCATGACCTTATTCGCTGGCAAAGGAAGCTGCAAGAAGGCAAGGGTGTCCGACCTCGAGAGCTACGAGGTGCAAAACCACAGGCTCCATTACCGTTTCTGTAAACGCCAGCCGCGAGAGGTTTATTGGGCGGTGCCAGTAAAAACTGCACTTCTCCTCTCCCTTCTTCCTGCACCTCCTGCATCTTGCATCTCGAGCCATCCTCTCACACCACCTTTTGTCAAGCTGTCATCGACGTTGTCCGCCTTTCCCGATCCACAAACGCATCCGCTGTTTACTCTCTTCTCTTGTTTTGTGTCACCGTCGGCGCTTCTATCCATAAAGTCCCGCACGCTGCATTGCAGTCCATTTCCTGCTGCCCCAAGGTCCTGCAGTTGCTTCGTACCGTTGGAAGTTGAGGCGATGTAAGGCGTACCTTTTTTTCAATAAAACAGCCGCGATAGATAACTCCAGTGCAACCTATGTCGTGATCTCCGTTGCAACGGCGATTTGAGTAGGATACAACAATGGTGGTCTTGTCCGGCTGAGAAGTTTCGTGGCGACTGTTGTTTTGCGTTGTGTCTCTGGTTGTGGTGCCGTTCCGTCACCGAAGCACCACTCGGGGCAAATGCGGCTCTGCATCGCTGTGCAATTGTACTTGTGTCAGGGAGACACACGTATGTCTTACGCCGAAGGAAAGAAGAAGTCTAAACTTGCAGTGACGGTGCCCATGCCCATCTGAATCTAAGGCCAAAGCGAGGATACAAGACGCTAGTGTGTAGCTCCTCTCACTTACACCGGACGGGTGGACACCCAGACTGTCGGAAAGAAGGATGGAAGTATGGAAAACAGATCAACAAGTGCGCGTTCTGTCCACACACAACGTGGTAGCTCCATTGGAACAAGAATTACAAATAGTGGACTTACATAGACTATGTCAAAGTGCTTGAAGAGCTTAGCCAGCCCACGTCAAATAGATAACAGGTACAAGCCTGGCCACGCATACCGTCAGTTGTTCTGTTTGTGTCTGTTTGCACCTTTAACGGTTACGGGTTGCCCGCCGTGTGTGCTGTGTCGTCCTGCATCGTGCGTATTGCGTCGTACTCGTGAGAAGCTCGGAACCAAGAATCCTCTGGGATAATGAATGTGGCTGCATGGCGAGGCCCTTTTCGAGCCGTTGCCGGTTTCAGTCGTCGCCACTCTGCGTCTATTTGCTAGTCGGTCTGCGCATCTTGTTCAAGTGTTGTGCTTCGCCGCGGTTGGGAGGCGCGCCAAACGCGTTGCATTGGCCCCGAGAATGACTCCGCGACATGGTATGTTTGCTTCATAAAAGGGGCAACGTTCAAGAGAGTGCGGGATGGTGGTAAATTGTCCCTTGTCCCAATGTGGTATGCTTCGTGCCCTTTGTGCACGATGGTTCTTTCCTAATTCACTGTTGATATGACACCCTCAAGGTAGGGGCGAGATGGAGGGACGCCGAAAGGACTGAGCGGCTCAACCCGCTACAATTTCAACAAAAAGATGTTGTTCACACCTACAACATCGCACCTTCCTTGTAAGGGTGGCAGACAACATCTTCCAAATCAAGCCGCAGCAGCCTCCATCGCACCTCCCTAATATCGAGAGTGAAGAAAGGGGGTAGTTTTGTCACAATCGACACTGTTGATGTCCAATCCTCTACCATTCTCATTGTCTTTTGCTTCCCACCCGTTTTGCCAATTTCCACCATGAAAGTCTCCGTACCTCGGTCCCCATAGCGTATGCAGGCTCTGCCCGCGTGGCTCGTTCACATCTTAATTCTTGCACTCTTTCGTTCTTTGCTTTCTGTTTCGTTTTATGCTCGCTACGTTACAACCGAGCCTCGAACGCTCCTGGGACTTTCAACTTACTCCCCCAAAATGTGCCTAACCCGTTTTGTGCCCGCCAGTTGACGCACTATGTGCAGACCCGGACGATGTGTTCTTCGTACAAACGAGCCGGACTACGACGCAATCTGGCAATGGACAAGGCAATGGGAAACAACGGGCAGGGGAAAGGGGGTGGCCGACTGTGCTCTTCTGGTAAGTGACGGCAATGAAAGAAAGCACCAACAAACAAGCAGGGACAAAAATCGAAAAGGAAGAATGGCTAACAAGGCTGGGAACATCAAAACCGAGGTGCGAGGACCCAATTTACTCGAGTGTGGCTCCTCTCACCCATTCCTCCCCTCCTCTACCTGACTTAAGCGCCGACCCCTGTCACACTCATGCGGCTTCTTCAGTAGCTTGCATACCCATCCATCAGCCAGACTGCACGTTGTCCGTGCTCTGACTGGCTGGACGTCCCAGCTTGCTCTCTCTCCACAGACCCTCCCTTCGCTCTTACAGCCCCCCTCGCACTTCGCCGCCATCAACCTCTGATCCTTCAATGGAGGAAGTATGGAATATGCCTCTCTTCCGACCTCCGAAAAAAACAAGCAACGGAGGGAAATGCATAAGAAATTGGAACGAAAGAGATGGAAACAGAAAAGAACAAGGGAAGACAACGAAGTGGACAGAAAATGAACATGCACGAAATCGGGGGAATGTTGCGTGTCGACAGCCGCCGCCCTCTCTGCCTCCACCACACCCATGGCACGCCCATTCAATGCACCCTTGCTCTCCTCGTGAGCGGCGCTCATCTGCCTCATTGTTTCCAGTTACAGAGTACAGTTTTCCACTTGTACTCTTTAGGATTAACAGAAACCGCCTCCCAAGAAACTTCTTATGCTTTTCCTGCCTTATCTCTGAAGCAAGAAGCATTTACTTCAAAAATCTTCAATTTATCGGCGAGGCTTCAGACCCATTTGCGCTGGCATTCCCGACCCCTTTTGTATTCCCACCGCATCCTTCGTCTCGATCTCTGCTTTTCGTCATTTAAGCTCAGCCCTTCTCGAAGCGATATCCACTTTTGCGCGAAGAGGCAAGAAACTCCACTCATTTGAAGCAATAAACCTGCGGAAAGGCAAGACACAACGAGCGGAAGGGCACGACATACGACGTACGGTGGTCGTTCTGCCCTGCATTCTACTTGCCCTTCTCTCATCCCCGCCCAATCACTCTCGGGGGTTCTTCGTTGTGTTTTGTTTCCTCGTTCTTGCTCACACCCCCCCTGTATTCGTGTTTTGCGTGTCTGCTGGTTTACACCCGCACCTCCCTTTCCCCTCCCTCAACTTGCGGCTTCCGTCCTGTTTTTATGTTCTTTCTTATTCACCCAGACCGGACAGGACAGGACAGGACAGGCCAGACCACGAAGGAATCAATCACAAGCTAAGCAGCTTTTGACTTTGCCCTTCCACTCTCTGTCCCCCTCGTCGTTGTGGTGCATATGTACATCGCTGCCGCTTATTTCTTGTCCGGCTCCTCGCAACTAGCCAGCCAAACAGGCAGCCAATCCCACTTCTCATATCGTCTCGCACCGATTCTGCAGCTCGTCAGAGTCGCCGCCGGCACTCACATCAATCTCACCAGCAGCTTTCTGATCATGAAATAGCAAACCAGCTCGCTGCGAACAAAACTGCTACAGAAGGAAACTGTGCAGCTCTGTGGTGCGACTTGAACCTATAATCAAAAAGGGAAAAAGGAAAACCGCCTGCGGAGTGGCTTTGCCAGGCAGTTGCACCAACCGATCGGGCAAAAAGACCGCTTTGCTACATCCCGCTTCCTTTGATGCTGCTGCGCTGCTGCTCCTATCTCAGTTATTCACGACCAAAACTTTATTTTCTTTCTCGGCTTCTGCACTTTGTACCGACTTCGTTCTTCCTTCTCTCCTCCTTACCCTTGTTCATTTTCTCCTCGTTTCCTTTCCATTTGTTGTGAAGCCCAACGCCAACGTCGCAATCGGCCTCTCTTTACTCCCTTGGTATTTCCCTCTCTCTCTTGTTCGTTGCGCGCCTCTCTACCCTGTCACTTGCGCCATTGGTTCTCTGTGCCATTCCCCACCTGCTTTCCGTCTTGTTGGAGCGCACTCATCTGAGCGAAAACACTCCCGTCTCTCTCCTTTTCTCTTTCTCCCGGTCTCTAGGGTCGCTCTTACATACCCTTTCCATCCTTCGCATGCAGCCCACGCCTCCCCAAGCTTGGCCTGACCCACCGTGCACCTGCTTGTCGAGACCGCCTGCACCTTAAGAAGCTGTCTGCGACCGCCTTCTTCGACCCAACCATATTTGTTGTCTTCCTCTCTCGACCTATCCTTCCCATCGGTCCTGAATGTCCATCTTCCCTTCCCCAGGCCGGCGTTACGCAAAAAGACCTGCAAGGCAGACGTTGGTCCTCTTGCGCGCTTCTGGCACGGTCTGTCATCTTCTTGCATGATTTCGTCCTCTTTACTCTACTTCTCGATTTGCGTCGACGATTGTTAACGCCCACTTGTCGTCGCTGGCCAACGCTTTTTTTTATTGCGCCCAGAGGGCAGCTTCTCCGTCTTCCTACACTGCACTACCCAGGTGCCTTCATAATACAAAAACACCTTCACTTGCCCCGATACGCCTGGCTGGCCAAGAGATCGGGCCCCGACAACAAGCGCAAGGCAGAGTGGCTTGAAGCTTGCGGCAACTGTACGACGTGGCGGCAAAGCTTGATGCTGATCTTCGATACCGGACGCACCACTTCGCCCTGCGCATCTTTGTCTTGCACATCACCAGATACTCCGCTCTCGGAAATCATATATATAATCTGTGACCATGGCTCTCGAAGCTCCCGTGAGGACGTCGACAGGAAGCTTGTCTTCCATCGCCGGACAGTCAGACATAGCCGCGACGTCTCCTGAATCCACAAATTCGAGCTCAAAATTTATGCCAATGTAAGTCGCATGACGGGCCATCTCCAGCCAATTGTTTTGCTTTTGCTGGTTGCCCGCCCAAGTTTTTATATGACGTTGACCTAACATAAGACAACAGAACGACATCATCGATGACGAGCTCCGAATCCGTCCCCACGCGGCCAAACTCCGTCCTTCGCGCATTCCAGTCCCAGGTTATGAGTCCGACGAGCGACATCGTCGGACCTTCTCCCGTGACGTCAAACGGCACCGAAACGACAGAGATCGAAGACGACGAGCCTGCAGAGCCCGGGGACGAGCCGACTCGTTTCCAACCACAGGTCAGAGAATACTCTCCCATCAGCTGAGGGGGGGTCAGTTTTCAAGCAGAGTTGTGACTAATTTCCTAGCAGCAATTGAAGATGTTGAAAACGAATCTACCCAGTCACGCACGACACGCCTCTAACGAAGAAGCAGTCTCTGTTATTCATGCCCCCGAAAGCTTCCACTCATGGGTATGCTAGCGTTTCTCCGTACAAACTCGGTTTCCTACCGTAGCTGACATAAAATTAGGTTGGAAACTCCACGCCTGAGCCGCAGACACTGAACGACGCGAGAGCTCTTGGAATAATGAGTTCTACGCCCAATGGCAGCAATGGTCAAGTATGTCGTTTCCGTTTCTTTCCCGGGCGCCTCGCAATTCTTGCCAATGACTTACCAGATTTCCTTCTAAAATAGCCCTACCACTCGCTCCCGGGTCCTCCACCAATTTCGACAGACGTCAAGCCGGTCCGGTATAGCATTGAAACGGCCACACCACAGGCCCAAAACTTGGACGATGTCCTCAGCGATGTTGCGAGGATGCGTGCCTCGAGTGTTGGCGGCCTTGAGGGTAAGTAGCACTTGTTGTGCCAATATTTTGATTTAGGTACCATCCGTTCGCTAATGTTCGCTCCCTTCGTCTTAGACATTCCAGAGCATCGTGAGACCGAAAATCAAGATGAGCGACGATACGACGACTACGTGACCAGCCCGCACCTCGATGTTGAAGGAGAAGGCGAAATTGGCGCTCTCCGAGCGGCACTTGAAGAGTGCTGGACGCTGTGCAACACACTCGCCAACCTCAGCTCCATCCACCGTGAACGGGTATTCAACAGCTCCGGAACCCCGGACGCCCACGAAATGGCATGGAAGTGCTGCTGGAAATTGTGCCAGCGACTCTATCAGAGCCGCGACGAGGCCTCGGATGGCTTCAGTGTCCGTATAAATCTCGACCTGTGTCGGGATTTCTGCCAAGCTTTGTTCGACGTCCGGCAAAGGCAGGACGAGATCGGTGACTCGATCCTGCGAGTCAGTTTTGAACTGAACAACCAGTAAGCAGATACATGAGCTCTTCACCGTTCTGTTTGATGTACTTTTTTCTTTTTTTCGTATTTTTTACTGATTCTCCCTCTACAGTCTTTACAGCGCTCAGGACTCTCGGAGCCTGCCCGAACCGTTCAAGGAACGTACTCTGGATTTCTACATCACGCTCTGCCACCGCCTCATGAAGCAGCGCAGCGAGCTTGCCGAAGAGACCGACTCTCTTCTCCGTGCATGCTGGTCATTGGCCGAAATGTTGTTCAGCTTACGGCAAAACTCCCGCGATGGGAAAGCACCAGACGAAGAGCTGCTCGGCTCAGCCGTGCAGGCCTGCTGGGAGCTCTGCGACATCTTCCGCGAAGGATGGACCCAGATTCGCCCAGACCGTGGAACACCACGCCCCAGCCAGATTACGTTCCAACAATCATATGCCTCGGATACTGGCAGTGTGCACTCGGGAACAACCCGCGTCTCGTCGCTCTCGAAGCGTGACAGCTACCCAGGCCTTCAAGACCGGCCCAACTCTGTTGCTTCCATGACCTCAACTCGGAAATCGCGGCAGAGCCATCCACCACCAGTGCCGGAGACACCAGTCACCGAGTTTGAAGACACGCCCATCTCCCCACAGAGCTCTAGCCCCGTCATGCCCAACATCATGGTTCTTGGAACGAACGGTGACAACGGATCCGTAGGTAGTACTAGCGGGCGCGGGCACGGCGCAACCAACGGCAATGGACCTCGGTGGCCCAGCAGCGCGTCTAACCTATCCGGCTACTCGCAAGGCAGTAACAAGACCAGCAGCACAGCGACGACGGCCACGTCGGCGGAGGACATCAACATTGTACGCATCAAGATGCTGATTCTGAAAGCCGCCATGAACATCGGCTTTAACCGCGACTCCGCCCTTTCCGACGGTGCGGGCGGCACCAAGTCGCTCCAGTCATTTGTCAAGAACCTGCCCACCGGCTCCTTTGGCAGTCTTCCTGCACATGCGACGCTCCTACAGAGCTACAAGAGTCTTGTGCTTGCCGACAACTCGTTCCGGACAACAAACAGCCTGCCGGCTCGGGGCCGTCGCGTTACTGCCTCGGACGCGGCCAAGAGCGTCGGTTGGATGACCCTGCGCTCCAACCAGTACGGCTTCTTACGAGATCTCTTCCGGCTGGTGTTTAGCTTCCCACTCGAGGAAGCTGACAGTCGCAAGAACTCGAGCATCTCTGTCTAGTGGCAACACTGGGGCAACCCCAAAAACAAAACGACAGCCGCACATCACTGCGGGTATTACTTTCTCCTCAAGCTTACCTATCCCCATTTATCTCCCCTTCCCTTACAAATCCAGTCTATTATACACACCTTCCAGCAATGCGAGATATCCCCTCCCTTTCTCCTCCCATTTCATCAATTTCATTTTCCTAGGCGGACTTCTATTGTTTCATTTTATAAGCTTGTTCTCGCCCGCGGATCGCTCTTCTTTTTAGCGGATTTATAACTTTGGCAAAGGATGAGAGAGAAAATGACGCCACGATTGAGATCCGGTCTTTTCTGCCTCTCGACCATTCTTTTCCTTTGTTTTGTAAAGCGTTGACAGTTCTATGCTCTTGAAGTTTCCCATGTCGTCAGTTGCCAGCCTCAAAGCCCTCTTTCTTCGCAGCGTATTTTCTTCACTTCGTTATTTATATTTTCAAAACTACCCCTATACATACCTTTATATACTCCATGTGAATCTATTATGCTATTCAAATTCCGTCTCAAGACAATCCGCTGCGATTGCCAAGTAGAATTGTCGCCAAACGCTGTAGTCGAGATATAAATCTAGCATGTTCAACAAAAAATAATCTTCGTAGTTAATCAGGTAGTTTTTGGAAATAGAAAATAAACGCATGTGTATATGTGTAGTACACTATAATAAAATAAAATAAAACTGAATCAACGTTAGACGTTATTTCACAATAAGTACAGTTTATCATACAACGTACGTCAATTTCCTTGCATATTTATATTTTCCGAAAAGAATTCAATTAGACGGCTAAAAACAAGACAAGGGACTGAAATCAAGTAAACTAAGAGAACCATTCGTTTCCGCCCAGCCTAGCAGCCATAAGCACAGTTTTTTATTGTGAATCTCACCTGAAAGTTGGGATACTTTATGTCACATGGTTCGTTGTCTTTCTTGACCCATTTTCAACGGCAGAAATATGGAAAGCAAAAAGTAGACGATGGAGAATAACAAGAAGCGCAAGGAACACATGAGCGAAAACGAGAAAATGAACAGTGTAACAAAATCTAGTTTGACCGGGACGTCTGAACGTGAACCCTCTTGTTCCCAAGCTGCCTAACGTTTTCAAGAACAACTAGACAAACAAACATCGTACACCAGTCATATAAGTAAACGAACGGACAGAAAGCCGAGAAAGGATAAAGAGACAAACAGCATTGATAGACAATGCAAGAGTCACAACACAACGACGATAACGCCCGAACATTACCCATGCATGAGAAAAGAACATAAAAACCAAAGCAGGAAAGCAAGGAAAGTACACGATTCGTTGTGGTCGTAAAAGACCCCATCATGAGAACAGAGACGCCGGTGGTGGGAATATATCAAGGGAGAGAGCGCATGAAGAGAAAGCGAATGCCAAGGGCAAGCGGGGGTGCAAGGACTCAAAGCCATATAATACTCCTACACAATGCCCAATGCCAAAAAGAGTCGCTCCGTCTCCATTCGATTCGATCTGGAGAGAATGAGACATCAGCACCGTATTAGGTGGGTTGGTTAGAATCAAGAAAGAGACTGCAGACGAACAGCCGCTGAAAATTTATAACGACTCTGTTTTGCAATTGCTGTCTGGAATGTCATTCCGTCGGCCTTGTCATCTCTAGCAACCGTGCATCTCGGCACGGTGTTCATGTCTAGCCACTCGTTGATAAAGACAAGGCCAGATGCTGCAGATGTGGTCCATTTTACAGAGACCACATGTTTGTTTTGTCCGCCTTTTGTCTGCTGGCGGTCATGCGGTCGCCACCGAGTGTGAGAGTAGCCCGTGGGTAGAATAAAAGTATGTCGCTGCGTATATGCTATTGATCACGCTGCATGTTGTGTAGTAGCGAGAAAAGATGCAACGTCGTGCAGTCACGTCGCCAAGGTGTGGAACTGTTGTGTTCAGTGGAACCACAGGCCGTTTCAGGCGCATGGCCATGAGCTCCCTGTGTGCGTTTGGGCGCATATCGTGTAACTTTGTTCTTGTCGTGCACCATTTGTGTACAGGGATTATACACTTTGCGGGTTAAAGTTGGCAGGCTATTGAGTGTCACAAGTTAGTAAAATGCACAGTGAATAGGTATCAAGGTAGGTTAGTCTTACCGGAGAGTTGATAAAGTTCTTGCGACTGTTGCGTTGCTTTTTGATGTGGTTCTTCAGCCCATTGGAGTCGAGAGGTTTGAGTAGTTCGAAACTGCACAGCAGCTCTGATGATACGGACATGACAGCACCCCAGTTGTCAAACTCGCCGCAGTAGTTGGGAGCGCTGAACACGGTCACTAAAACGCGGTCACTGAAGAACTCGTATCCATCTTCTACCACCATGTGAGCTCGGCAAACCAGGTCGAAGTCATGTTTCACCAAGAAGTCCATAATGACCTTCTTGTTGAAGCAGTAACTAACGCCTCGCTCGTTGGAGTCCCATTCTTGTTCCATATCCGCAGGATCGGACCACAAGAGGTCGTTCAAGAGGCCATAATCAGGCACATCGGTGGGGCGGGCAATGTTGCGAATGTCGTCCATATGGTCCAGTGCCGGTGACAGGCCTCCGTGGACACAGAAGATCTTGCCGGCAACAATGGCGGCCACAGGCAGGGTGTTGAAGGTGTCGACAAACGTCTTCCAAATTTTGACGTTGCATCTCCGCTTGCACTCGTCGTAGAAACCGTACACGCGGGTGACGTTGGCGCATTCGTGGTTGCCACGCAAAAGGAAGAAGTTCTCGGGGAACTTGAGCTTGTAGCACATTAGAAGCAAAATGGTCTCGAGAGACTGCTTTCCGCGGTCGACATAGTCGCCCAAAAAGAGAAAGTTGGACGATGGAGGGAAGCCGCACATCTCAAACATTCGGATAAGGTCGGTGTATTGACCGTGTACGTCACCAACGATCTTGACTGGCGCATCCAGCTCGAGCAGCGTAGGCTGAGACAAAAACGTCTCGCGTGCGCGATGGCAAATGGCCACGATCTCGGCATTCTTGAGGCACACGCTCTTCGTGACCTTTCCGGCATAGGCAGCATCGAGCAGGCGTTTGATGTAGTCATCCAGGTCCATATCCTTGATCTCGCTCATGGCGACGCCCGCTTCCTCGGTGCCTGGGCTGCCCGTAGCTCCCGTAAGCGTGGGAATGACGACAGAGCTGGTGCTACTGTCATGTCGGACCAGAATGGACTGGCCCGGTTGCGCAGCTTGGGTGCTCGGATCCGGCGCAGCGGCTGGCGGCGACTCAGAAACATGGCCGACTTCGCCGTTGGCCTGGGCGGCGCTCACATTGTGCTTTCCAGCCTTCATGGATGCAGACTGGATGGGAGACGGTGGTGGTTGGAGCTCGTTGAACGACGAGGAGGGCTTGACGTGCGCTGATTCGATAGACGACGAAACAGATGTCGGAGACGAAGCTGAGTCACTGCGATTTAGCCGCGCGAGTGGTGGTAGGGATGACCGGTTGGCCCGGCTAGATTTGATGGAGCTTGCATCGGATCTCTCGACGGACGCATCGGTGTTATTGAGGATGGTGGAGGACCGTGGGCTGTCGTTCTTGCCACCCCCGGGAATCTTAGATCGCAGCGACTTGAACGACCGGGTCGAGTCTTTCGTATCGGATCGGCTGAAGGAAGGGTACGACTGCAGGCCATCGGGCCCAGACGACTTGGAGGACGCCCCGCCGCTTTCCTTCGAACCCTGGTTTCCCATGTTGCCGGAGGAGGGGGGAAGAAAGAGGCAAGATGGAAAGATGGAGCGAGAACGGTCTGTCGTTGAACACCTGCTCTGGTTTGGTGTAGGAGAATGTCCTAGATAGGAGGGCCAGCAGTAACCCTCGAAAACGATGGAGAAAGGGCGAGAGAGAGCAAACGGGAAGCAAAGCCACCTAATCAGCTTTGCGGACTTCGTTGCCCTCTTTCCGGCGTAAGAGTCGTTCGTAATACTATGGGGGATGTAACAGGTGAGAATAGAGTACCAGCGCTATGAGGCGGGTTGCGACAGAAGAATGGGGTGGCGATAAGGATTCCGTGGTGGACGACTGCGGAAAGGGTCGGCTAGGACGGCGGCTGTAAAAATATGCGTATTCGCTCGAAGCAGCGAAGCGGCGAAGACGAGAAAGTTGAGAAATACGAATAAAACGAAAAACAACAGCGGTGACGAGATTAAGGAGCGCGATTTAGAAAAACGAGCGACGGGCGTCGTGGGTGGGAGGACGAAAGAACGGGCAAGGTAGGTTTTCTGGCTGGTGACTATGTTCAGCAGGCGACTCGTCGACGCTGAGGATGTTGCAGGTGGGATCTGTGCCTGAGCAGAAGATCTGGATGCGCTGTGGAAATGTACGAGCGACAGGTCGTGATGTATCGTCGGGGATAGAGAGAGCGATGCAATTGGATAAGCAAGCTCACGAAAATGAGGATGTGAGGGGTGAAAGGGTCAAAGCAGCTGAGATGCAAAAGAAGAGTGGTCGAGATTCGTCTCTCTAAGTCAGCAAAAGTTCCAGATTTTGCCACCGAGTCGGATTTAGAGGGGAGCGGCGCCGAGAGCGTGGGGCGTTCACGGAGGGAGAGAGGGGAAATGGGGCGTAAGGCTCGAATTGTATCTGAGCATGCGATGGAGTTTCCAGTTCCAGGGACGAGTCAAAGACATAGGCCACAAAAAGTGAAGAGGTGATGGAAAGGGCCTGTTTCGCTGGGGTTGTGCGACGGGAGGTTGTGAGGTAGTATGTGACAGAGTTTTGCTCTCTCTTTTGTGATGTATTTTTTTTCTCGCTGACTCTGACGCAGGACTTTGGGCACATGCACTGTGACAGGCGCAACGACGAGGCGCGCTGGGTAATCCTAGTAGCGCAGTGAAAAGCGGGCCTTGCGACTCTTAAGCTACATCCGTCGTCGGTGTCGGAGGTTTCGGTCTGAGTTATGGCCGGCCGACACGGGCCCGAAGGAATGATGTTAAGAGCGAATTGTCGTCGTGCAGCAGGCAGAGACTTTCCGTGATATGCAGGAGAGGGTGAGCCCACAAATGTAAGGCGAAAAAAGAGACGAACGAGGGTGATGCAGATTGATGATCGCGAAGGTAGGGAAGACGGCGAAGATGGGAGAAAATCGAGGATGTAGAGCAACGGGAGAGGAACAAGGAGGAGAAGAGAGGAGAAGAAAAGTACAAAAACAGAAGAAGGCAGAAGAACGCACAGGAAAGACACAACAAGATTAAAGATAGTCGCACTTGGTCAAAGGTGCAGCGAGTAAGGGGTGGATGGGTGAGCGTTACCAACCTGAGAGATGACGCCCTTCCAGGCGGGTAGCCACGCAGTCGGAAGAGGAGGAGGTCTGGGCACGGCTTGGCGTAGGAGTACGGCGTACCTTTAGTTTCGTCCCTATCTTAGGTCTGAACGTATCGACGCCTTGTATCTTTTCTTTCTTCCTTCGCTCTGTGATTGACCAGGTTTGTTGTCCGAGACGATCGCGGCCAATCAGCGCCGGAGATGTGTTATTGGTCTTGTTGGCCGTTTTAGAGGACAGAGGAGACCAGGTCAAGGCTGTGAGAGAATGAGAGCGCGTCGTATCAGAGGAGTGAAGAGGATGCCACGCTGGGCTGGTGATGGAAGATGGGCCGTGCGGGGCCGCGAATGTCTTTGTACGGAGCAAGACGTATCTGTTTCCTGCAGCACCTTGGCTTGGCGCTGCGGAGGTGTTTTCGCGTGCAGTTGGTGATGTCGATCCGGGAGTCGCTTGCGTAGACCGCGGGCCGGGGCCGAGTGCAGGCGGTGTGTATTTGTACTCCGTACTGATTTAAACAAACTCGTGGGCAAACTCGAGTATAATATAGGCTGAATGCAGGTTCGAGGATCCGATTCCAAAAAACGAAAAGAGTACCACGAACGAATCTGACAAGGGCAGTGTTGACGACAGGGTGACAGGACGTGAATGGCAGACGAACAAGCGTGCCGGCGGGGCATACAAGACTAAAGAAATGCAGCGCCAGAGGCAGGAGGATGATAACCCAAGAAAAGAGGCTCCTTGGCGACGCAAGTTGGTAGGGAACCAAATGGTGGGTGGCGGTCCTTGGCTGGAGAACGGCGTGTGAGTGGACAGGTTGGAGATAGGCTGGGGGTCAAGCTGGAGCTCAAATGGTCTGGCCGTGGCCATCAAAGACTGGTCGAGAACAAACACGGCACGGTCGCTGAAGGAGCAGGGGGTGCTTTGGCTTTGCAAGGTGATAGCGGGTGTGTCAAGCTAAAGGCAAACACCGCGGAGCGGCCAAGCTGTACCGGGCGAGATATCGATTCTAGGCAGTGAGGACGGCGCACGTTTAAGACGAGCTGGGAAACAAGGTCTTGAGCTTGAAAAGGCTTGGGTGAGCTTGAATTCGAGGTTGGAAATGAGCTTGACCAGCCGCCAATGTTTCTCGGCGTTCCCGAGTCTTCCGTGTCTCTCGGCTTCGACGAAGAGGGAAGGAAGATAAGGGGATTGGATTGATGAATGGAGCTTGAGACGACGGTAGATGGAAACTACGAAGCTTGCCAAAAACGAGGTTGAAAGAAGAAGGGAGAAACGCCGAAATTCGAGAAACGAAAAGGGTCCGAGACAAGAAGACGTCAAAAACAATGCGAGAAGGGACAGAGTTGCGGAGAAAAGCGACTGCTGCGACCCCCGCAAATCGCTGCCGTTGGGGGTGCAAGGCTGTAGGTGGTGAGACTCCAACGTACGTGGGAGACGTAGTACGTGGGATGCAGCAATTGGAGTTGCATTAGGGGGGGTCGATGAGCAGAGAAAAGCAAAGAGAAGCAGAGAAGATGCAGGACTTGGATGCAAAAGACAAAAAAGGGGGGGAACCACCACAGACAACGACCAAAAGCTGGTCCCGTGAGAGGCAGAGTTTGTCACCGACCAGGGCAAGGACGATGGGGGATGCAGGCTGCAGGTGTATTGCACTTGCCTATTGGGCATCATGTCACACGTGCTCTGTTGTCCTCTCACCGACATGAGGACGAGACTGTGCTTGCCTCTTTGGGGGGCTTCTTTTACTTCGTTTCCTCTTTTAATTCGCCTTTTCTTTTCGCTTGCGTCACTGCGGGAAGGTGCGTTGCGATTGTCCAAGGAGGTAGTTGCCCTTGTCCGGACCGTGTCTGGTCTGTGTGGGAAACCACGATTCGCAGAAACGCGCCGGATGTCAACCTGGGCCCGTGCCTGCCCAGGTCCCTGTCCTGGCCCCCAAGTGGAGTTACACACGCGGAAGGACGAATTGCCAGGCAAAGGGCTGCGTCTGGGTAGCTGGACGCCTTGCTGGCACCTGCGATGTTACAAATCGGGGTTCTGTGCCCAGCTCCGCGGACCGCGGCCTGATCCTTTACGCTCTTGTCCGTCACCCAACCACAGACGACACTTTGGTCACACGTCACATAAAAAAAAAAGCCGTTTGTGGCGCTCAAACACGACGCCAAGAGTGCACGACCATATTGTGGAGTTCCGGTGCCTCTGCACCCGTTCGTTCGAGACCGTCTACATTCCCGGAAGCCTCACAAGCCTCTGACCGCACGCCATGGATGCTGTCTATTGAAAGGTCGTCTGGAGGTTCAAAAAGGATGGCAGTTTGCTTATAGAGAAGCTGTTGGCGAGGGTGTGATTCCAGACGAGGGGGAAACCATGTCAATAGACGGCCGTGCACTCATGACAGGCACATCCGAAATCCATGGCAACACGGGCACGAGAAGCAGAGAAACATTTCCTGTCGACGTAACACCACAGGCCAAGCTTCACTGTGTGTTTTCGTATCTCCACTACGCCTTCGTCCCGGCTGGAGCTTGGCAGCGCATGCTGCCGAGACAAGGAGGCTCAGAGACTGGAAACAGGAGCGCCGAGGCCAAGCCCAAAGCACGATAATGCACGTCGAGGTACAACGGGACACAATAACTCTCGAGATGTGAACAATAAGCGGAGTACGTCGTGATGCGGCGAGGGAAGGTTCACGAGTTTGTAATGCGAGAGATACATGCACAGGGCAAGGCAGAGGGAAAGCCTGGCCCGTAATTCCTGCCATGGCTGCTGTGCAACGACGAGAAAAGGCATCGGCAACGGCGTGTGCGGAATATACAGTCTCTGCAGCCGTACGTCGGTCCTGAAGAGTAAGCAACGTCCCTAGGAGTCAGATGCTGGGCGAATATGAATATGGACTTGGACGGGTGAAAGTTGTGCCCAAGACACACGACGCCTTTTATCGCATCAACAAGGCCACGAGGTAGTATGCCACGTTGTTTTCAAATGACATGAACCCGTTAAAGGTTGTTGCCTCCCTACCGGCGCGGAGCATTATCAAGAAGTGACAACGTTAACCCGGAGCGCGCTTCCCGTGACATGCAAGGATCGACAGGCCAGGCCAGACCAGTCCACATACGAGTATTGAGGTCGATGCACGGCTTGTCGTATGAGGCGACTTCACAACGTAAGCTAAGAGGGGCGAGGCTCGACCGCTTTTTAAACTTTCGCTTCCTCTTCCGCTGCCAGATTCTTCGCAGTGTTTCCATTCTTGTCGCCAGACGGCCACACTGTGGCTGTTCTCAAAGAAGCAAAGGGCCGCCTGAGAATTGTAGAGCGCCAATCCGCCTTGCCGAGACAATACCATTCCCAGTTGTGTATCGTGCAAACGACATACTCTGCATTGTTGCCCGGGATTAGTGCGGGACGTTGTGCGCCACATTGATTGGTTTGGTCATTCTGCATCGAGCACTGTCTCTCGCCGGGCAAGCCTGAAAGACGATGGATCCCAGGATCGAATGGGCAGTTGTTGGCAAACGACATATTTGATGAAGCGCAAGGAAAGAGATCACAGGGAAGAGAAAGCTTGACCCAAAAAGTGGAGAAGAGCGAAGGAGAAGGAGGGACTAGTTAGCTGACATAATGGGCGTCCTTCCACCCCACTGTATTCCCTGCGGCTTCGCCTGTTTCTAAAATTAGGAGCAGCGAGCAGCCCCGCTAAAACAAGTGCAGCCCAACGAAGGCGACCACGCGAAACGTTTTTGGCAGGAGAATGAAAAGCGGGAAACCCCCAGCCACGCCGAAAAGGCTCGCATGTGTGGGTGCTGCGCGCGCCACTTTTCTATTTTTTGTTTCTTTTCGCCAGTCTGCCAGTCTGCCAGTCTGCCAGTCGCTTGGAATCCGTCCCATGCGACGCACGTACAGATCATCTTCAGTGGAGAGTGGGCTGCAGACGAGTCCTCCTGCAGCGGTTTGTTTCACCACTGACGTGGTTTCCAGCTTTTTTGTGGCTAACCAAAGAGCTGCCCCACAGCACTTTGTCCATGCGAAAAGAACGACGCATTACGCTGGGCCTCTTTCCCTCTCTGCCTCTGTTTCCTACGCCCTACTTACGACGTTCCCATTGTGACTTTGTCTGCCTCCTTTGTGATCGTCAATCGCATTGAAGACACGACTGGCGAACGAATCAACGCTGCAAGGCGACGACGCTCATGGACCCATAACCTAAAACGCATGTCGTTCTCGTCGTTTGCTTCTTTGTCGCGCAACCTCTACGGCCGTCAACAGGGACGTAGAAGAAGCGGATCTTACGTATCGATTCTCGGCAGCCGAGCAGGTTCCTCTTTTCTTTTTCCTTTTCGTTTTGTGCTGCACCTTTTGGCTTAGCAAAAGATACGTATTGCTCCGTACGGCCAGCCCGTCCACGCGTCAAGTCGTGTCTTTCAATGGCGGCGCTGCTTGCAAGCTGCCTCTCAGATTTTCCCGTGTTCTGGTGGCAACAGCCTATTTGTTGTCGTCAGGGGTGACGCAATATGTCTTGGAACTGGGCAGGCTTGGGAGATGCTTGGTGTTGATACTCGATATTGATGCTGAGTGAACCAGCTGAAGTGTTTGTTAATGCTGGGCGGTATTGTTGATTGCTTTCTGCTGGTTCACGGCGCAATCCAGCGGAAACGAGGACAGCAACAAGCGACAACGAAGAAAAGAAGAAGGAAGAAGGAAGAAGGAAGAAGGAAGAAGGAAGAAAAGCCAAATGACACCGTGCCGGGATCCTGGCCTGGTCCCAACGCCTGTCGAAGGAGATTGGCTGCTCTTCCTGTCAGCATTTTTTTTTCTCGAGGGAAGTTGATCGATCTCCTCCTTTTTTCCCCTTTTCTGACTGACATCCTGAAAGTGCAAATTGTTCCCCCCGTATCTATTATTCAACAGCTATTTCCCTTCATGGACCTGTAATTACCCAATTGAGGGCAACGCGAACGCGAGATACGGAGGACTATGGTTGTGCGGAGTACTTTCAGCCCTCGTGCGGAATGCACCCATTTAGCTCTCGCAATGCACGCCTCGCACGTTTCTCGCACACACATCCACCGTTTGCGGAGCTAGCGTCCAGGCCTGGCCAGGGCCTACTTTAATTCACGGTTGGTAGACTTGTATTCGCAGAGCTGTTTCAACGACTTAAAGTACCCCTGTGCCTGGCCTGGGCTGATTTGTTGGTTCGAGTGTCGATGACATGGATGACGGGTCCACGAACAGTCAGCTTCGAACCCGCGTAATTACAGTGCATGATGCTCCAAATTCGCCCAGCAGTGACATCCGTCAGATGCCCTGGCGACGCCCGGCTGCTACACCAACGTGCATATTCGATGTATAATCGTTGACTTTGTCGACCTTTGCCGAACGTTGCCAACATCAACAACTTCATCATCGGCAGTTTTGTTTGTTTTGCTTCTCGAAGCTCGCTGTTCCCAATGAAGTACAAAAACACACTGTTCGTTCGTGCTTGTAGAGAGAGCCTGCCATGAGAGCCATCGTCCGTAAGATACGACGAATGCGGCCTGCTCCTTCAAACCCCTTAGACATTTCGCACCAAAAATGCGCCTCGCGACCGCCCGCTCTGCCAAAATTGAAATTACGATACCCCTGCACGAAAGCGCTGTGCACTGCGAAGCCAAAGCACCCCAACGTCAAAATCAACCCGCACACAAACCATTAGCACGCAAGACCCCTGAAGTACCCCTAGTCCCTACTTGTTCTTCACTGTTGTTGCTGTTTCCTGTCCCGCTGCTGCTCCTTCTTTCTCCAGAGCCAAGCCGGGGCTGAGCAAAACATACGCTAGACCATGTCGGGCGATCGCTCCTGTGCAGATCCACCAACTGGCTGCCACGCCCTGCGCCACGCCACTGGTCTCCAGAACCTGCCCAGCCAGCTAAACGGGCAGGAACAGCACTCGAACCACCGCCACCACCACAAGCAACACCACCACCAACCCCAAGTCAGGTCCGCTTTCCTAGACAAGGCCGATTCCCTGCTTCTCGGGCGGTCTAAGGCTACCACATTTTCCACGCCGCGCACAGCAGGTGCGACTCAGGCGAGCCAGGCCGCGCCCCCTGCCACTTTCTTCAGTCTCACCTCCCCTTCTTCCCGTATTTATGAGCAGCCCCCTCCCCGACGCTCTCGCCCATCGCCTGCCTTTACTCCTCGTCATCTTCCCGCCGTTTCTTCTTCGCCCACTTTCGTTTCTGTGAGTCCCGTCATTCGCCAGGTGTCCAACCAGTCCGAGTCGTCTGTCTCCTCCGAGTCTTCGCACGACTCATCGCCGCACTCGTCCTCGCGCACCCAGCGCGCCGCCGCCTCACCACCTTTTCTGCCTCCGCGATCTCGACTTCGACCTCATTCTTCAGTCAACAACAGCACCAATCCACTCGCTTCGTTTCCACCGCCGGCTCCTCCCAAACCCGCCCACTACAGCGTCCACAACCACCGGAGACCCCCATTTTCACCACTTCTGCCTCTGCAGGATAAGGATAAGGACATCAACAGCCGCTCCACATCGCCACCGTCCTATACCTCGAGGCTCGCTTCTTTCGCGCGTACCTTTAGCCCGCCTCTTCCACCGCTCCCGTTGAAAAAAGTCGTTGGCTCGTCGTCCTCTTCATCTCATCACCAACACAACCGAAATCCCAGAACCGCCAAAATGGTTTCTTGTGGACGTGTCGTCTGCGTGGCCCTGCCTTTTGTGCTGGCCGTCGTCAGCATCGTGGCCCTTCTCGTGGCTGCTCTTGCCGGTGTCGCCGACAAGAACCTGTACATGTTTGAGGTGAACACCACCGCGCTGTCTGTCAGCCCCGCCGATGCGGTAAACATTCTGAGTCGTGCGGTTTTGAGCGATGCTGCTCTGGACACCCGTGCTGCCGCCCCCATTGCCCGTGCTGCCGCCCCCGCATCGGTCGGCTTCCACGACGCCTCAGTCGCCCGTGCTTCGGTTGGCTTCCACGACCCCAGCCTGCTGACCGACAGCGGCAAGTCTGACGCCAACACTGTCACCTCTGGCACGACGGATGGTGCCAGCGAGAAGGCCACCGCCGGCTCGCCGTCGGGCAACATCACCGCTGCCGACCTGGGCCTCGGCAACCTGTACGACATTGGCCTGTGGAACTTCTGTGTCAAGGAGCAGAACGGCACTCGTACCTGCTCCAAGCCCGAGTTCAACTGGGCCGCGAAGACGCTCAACAACTCGGAGAACTCCGTCACCAGCCTGATCAGTTCCACTGGCACGGACCTGAAGATCCCCAAGGACATCACCAACGCCATCAAGGTGTTCGGCACCCTCGCGAAATGGACCCAGGTCGTCTTCATCATTGCCTTTGGCTCTCTGGCACTGGAGATTATCTTTGGTCTCTTCACGGCCTGCAGCCGCGGTGTTGCCTGCGTGACTTTCCTCATCGCCAGCATCACTGTCATCGCCGTCGTTGGCGCTGCCGGCCTGGCCACCGCCATGTCCATTGTCGTTGTCGCCGCTATCAAGGCCGAGGCCAACAAATACGGCGTCGACGCCTCGGTTAACGGTGGCTTCCTGGCTGCCGTCTGGATCTCGGCCGCCGCCGCCATCGCGGCTTCCTTCTTCTGGATGTTCACTGTCTGCTGCTGCAGCCCCGAGAGCCGTCGTGACCGCTACGGCCCGCGCCACCTGGACGACAAGTCCATCCCGCCGAGTTCGTCGTACCAGCCGCTCAACGACCCCAGCAACGGTGGCATGTACAACAATGCCAACGCCTACGCCCCGCAGTACGGCGCCCCGCGGTACCCCCAGGGCGGCCGCTCTGATTTGGCTTACGAGCCGTACTCGCATTCGCGCGTGTAAACAACGCCTTCTTTTTTTAACAATACAATTCCCCTAAGGAGACCTGCGTCTCTTCGCACTCCCTCTCACGCTTCCCACCTACACCCACCCATTTGATTATTTTTGCGTCCTTCAGCTTATTTGATGTCTGCATCAACGGCGTTTCGTCTGGAAAGATTCTATTTTTCGATTTTGCTACTTGCGATTTATGTTTTTTTTTCTATCTGTTTACCTCATGAGAGGCTGGATATGGATCATTTTTCTTTTTTATATTTGCTCGTCCATGACAGGGTAACGACGATAGAAACTATTTTTATATATTGTTCTTTGCATACCCTGCTTCTTCCGGAGACGGCAAGATGCCATGAGCCGTAGAAGTTGAAAAATGAAAAATGAAAAATACCGACATTTGTTTACTTTTAATATCATTTATGACACTACGTCTCATTAGTGAAAGTATTGCAGAGTAGTTGGAAGGTCTGACATGAAAGTTTACCTCGTGAGAGCCGCACGTGACCGCCGAAGTACATTTCCAATCTCAAATTCGTCAACATTGGTTGTTCGGAAATGAATCGTAAATCGAATGCCAAGTCAAAATGAAAGACACCGGAAAATGGCATCATAATTTTCGAGAAACATGATTTTTTATTCCGTATGGACCTTGAGGTGGTGCTGGAATTGTATGTATTGTCGTAGTGAAAAGCCGCAGGCACAAAACCACCGCCCAAGTTAGTCTCTGGGAAAAAAATCAACGACACGCCAAAAAAGGCACACACTACAGGAAGGAGCCCAAAGTCGCTCTTTCATATTTAGTTTTTCTTTTATGCCGCCGTCGCACCTTCCACTTATTAATATGGACGTATAAAGTCTCCAATCATCAATTTCAACTCAAAAGGCAACAGCGGGCACGATCTCTCTTTCCCTGAGATCACAAAACCCATTTTGGCGGGGTGGTACCTGCTGCCATGGCTGCCGCCACTTTGACCACTGGGGCCCTGCAGCAATCAACACACAACCCGATGCCTGCTGCTCCCCGCCGCCTTCAACGCGATGAATCATCTGTCTTGTGCCCTATCACCACTCTCGCATTCTACCGCTTTCGACAGAACGCCAGTTCAAAAGAGGGCCCCTCCCTGTTTGTGCTTGCGGGGGAAGACGGCTGGCTCGCCGTCTACGGCGCCTTGGAAGTTGGCACTCGAATTGCTCCAGCAACTGTCTCCTTATCCGGTCGTCACTGTTACGGCCGGCTCCGCGTCTTTTCCGAGCAACCTATCCAAGGATGCCGGGTGGGGAGTCGAGATGGTGAGGATGGTGACGATGAAGACGATGACATTCTCGTCTGGGGCGGCCGGTCTGTGGCGATTGTCAGCCGGGAGCACATTGCCCAAGCCTTAGCAGCCGCAACTGGGAGCAAGGCAGCAGACGAAGCAGGACCATTGCATCCCGTGGTGAACGAGGTCTTGGCGCCGGACTGGATCTACGACGGTCTTTTGCCGCGCCGGCATGCCTCGAAGGGATGCGATGGAAGGCATACAGGTGCGCTAGTCACGGCACACAATGAGATACTGCCCTTATGGGTGGATCAGAGCGGCTTGATTCGCTTCGGCACGCCCATCTCACCGTCTCGACCGGTGCTCTACTCTGCCCAGCTGGCCTGGGCGGGCAGCAAGAAGAGCACGGGCAGCAGTGAAGGAGACGACCGCCTGCTCGTTGTGGCCGGCACTGTGTTTGGCGAGATCGTGGTCTGGACGTGTCACCTTCCTACAACCGACGACGCTCGCCAAACAGACCTCGGGATTAACGTCCTCGACGTGTTTACGGGCCACGAGGGCTCCATCTTTGATGTCGTCGTGTCGCCCGAGCTACGCATCAGCGATTTGGTGGGCGGCGAGGCCGAATCAGCGCCGCAAAGACGGGTCCGGTTGCTGGCAAGCTGCAGCGATGACCGCACAATATGTGTATGGCCGTTGTACCTAGACAGTGGCCTTGACGACCGAGACGGCGGAGTAAAGGTATTGGATGCGCACGCGACGAACGGGGCCCGTGAGACTGGTTTCCAGAACACCTTCGAAGGGCTCGCCCGGCGAACCGATGAGCTGCCCAACGGGGCAAAACTACAGCGTCGGCCGGCCGTCGAGAAGCAGTACCTCCAAAGCGCCGACCTTCCGGTACCATCGACACTGTCTTCGTCCTCCGCTCTGGCATCCGTCATGGCACACGCTTCGCGCATCTGGCATGTGCGATTTGGTGAATTCTCGGCAGCGGCAGCTAAGGACGGCAACTTGCTTCTCTATTCGTTTGGTGAAGACGCCACGACTCAAGAATGGCGGCTCGAACTGGGTCTCAACCCGCACACAGAAGACAAGCCCAGCTTAAGCGGGAGGTTGGTGCATCGACGCACCTTATCATCACATGTTGGAAAGAACATTTGGTCGGCAGCTGTCTCTCCCAAGGCATTTATGCATACTGTGCGATTGCCGCGAGGCCCTCTCATTGCAACTGGCGGTTGCGATGGAAAGATATGTCTATTCGAAGGTCGCCATAGCCAACCACAGCCTGTTGCGTCACAAGACACCAAAGTCGCCACACTTCTGTCGGGGACCCTTGCTTCTTCGAAGATACCTTCAAGGGCTGCCAGCATAGACACAGAAGTGCCTCCTCAACCATCACCGCCACCCCCTCCTCTTGCCACACGAGAAGAGGAAGGAGAATCCGTACCACAAAAGAAGTCGAAAGCGAAGACGATAAAGATCCGCGAAGAGTTGTTTAATAGCTATGCTTTTTTGTCGGATGATCAACTGCTGGCCGCCACGACTCAGGGAAGGCTTTTGCTCGGAGACCTCCGCTACACAACCAGCGAAGCAGCAAGCCTCGAGTGGATCGAGCTGCCCGGCGTCTCGGATGACACTACACTGTCATTGAAGGACTACAACGTTGTTCGCAGTCCGTTAGGTGACGGTGGCAGCGGTGTAGCAACCAGCCCGGGTGCTGATGGGCTCGCCATTGTTGGAAACGCGACCGGCCATCTGTTTCTGTTCTCGCGACGTGGCGGGCTGCAGAGACTCACTGCCACGCTCCCTGGAAAGGTGGACGAGATCTTCTTCCTTCCGCATACGGCAGACGATATATCCGCCGTCAAGGCTGCCGGGGGCTCCTTATTTCGTCTTGGTGTCACTGCGACAACTCTTTTCCGAGATGAGGCTACTCTTCTGGAGTTGACGATTGATGTTTCCAGCGGCGCGCTTGTGTCCGAGAGCACGAGATCGCTGAAGCTGCCCACCAAAGTTCCGGCTTCACCTGCGGCCATGGTCATCACCACTGCAAGCCGGTGCTTGGAGTACATTGTGCTGGGTTCCCGGAATGGACAACTGTGCTTATACAAGCCAGTAGAGACCGATGGCGGTAACGTAGCCCCGACATTTGAACTAGTGACGCAATTCCAGACACGGACCCGAGACGCGATCCTCTCGATTGTCCCACTCCCTCCACGACCTGGCCAGCCTCCCCTATCGTCTGCCTCCTTTGTCGTGACAGCCCGCGACGGCATGTACCGCATCTGCAGCATCGTGGAAAGCAGCACCGGCAATCCCTCCATATGCCTGCAGCACGAGACAGCCACGCCGTTTGGCCCCATTGTTCGGGATGCTTGGTTCATCCAAAGCGAAACGCCAGGCGATCCTCCCGAGCTTGTTGTGTGCGGCTTTCGAAGCATCCATTTCGTCGTCTGGAACGAAACGCGCCAGCAAGAGCTTGCAGCGGTCGACTGCGGGGGCACGCACCGCACCCATACATATCTCTACTCGGGTTCCAACGGAAACAAGTCGACGACGAGTGCGGGCAGAATACGTTTCGCATTTACGCGTCAGTCCGAGCTGCACGTGTTTGCGCAGGATGTATGCGTCACCGTGCCGCTCAAGACGGGTGGCCACGGCCGAGAGATTCGATCTGTTCGTGCCAGCGCCAGCGGCAAGTATATCGCGACTGGCGGGGAGGACACGGTTGTCCGCATATGGAACAACCCAGATACGAGTGGCGGAAATTCAGCATCTTCGTCATCGACGATGGAGAGACGTTGCCTTTCCGTGTTGAAGCTGCACAACACTGGCCTCCACAGCCTTGCCTGGCTCGGCGATGACTACCTGATCAGCGCCGCCGGCTCCGAAGAGCTCTTTATCTGGCGCGTGTCGACAATGGCCGACTCGTCATACGACGGCCTTGCCGTACTTTGTGAATCCTCGTATCCTGACAGCACGGACGACAAGATCCTGCGCATCATTGGCCTCGATGCGAGTCTCGACCCAAACGTCATGGCCGGCAGCGCCATGCTCATCTCGGTCGGACTGTCCAACTCGATCCTCAAGACATACCGCTATGCCGCCGCCAGCGGCTGGCAGCTGCTGTCCCAGGGCCACTACACAGGGGCCTGTCCGACACAGTTGCACCACCTGTCGTTGCGGCGCGGAGGCGATCTCGTGGTGCTGGCGGCGTTTGCCGATGGGCATTTGACCGTGTGGAGAGCGGCTCCAGCGTCGCACGAGGGGGGTGGAGGACACGAGTCTATTCCGTACGGCGACTACTCGCTCTTGTGTTCGACCAGGACCCATCAAAATGCAGTCAAGTCTCTCGACCTCGTCTCAACCGATCAAGACAACACTGGATCTCGGACGGCCATATTGACGGGCGGCGATGACAACGCCATAGCGGTCACGGTCCTGTGCGCAACAGTCCATGACGACAACAGCGCCACCTACACGTTTGACAAAACATTCCGCGTGCCCAGTGCTCATGCCGCCGCCGTGACCGGAGCCAAAATTCTGATCAACGAGGCGGTGGAGGAGAGGGGCAATGCAAGCGTCACGGCGGTCACCTGCAGCAACGACCAGAGGCTCAAAGCATGGAAGGTCATCGTGTCGAATCTAGGGGGCACGAGTGCGGCGAGTACGGCCCGCATACAGCTTCTGGACGACCGTTACAGTGCCATTGCTGATCCTGGTGATGTAGAAAGCATTGGAGGTGATGGAAGCGAAGCTGACAGTATTTCTGCTCTTGTCGTCGGTATGGGTATGGAGACATGGAGATTGGAGTAGTTATGACTAAGATACCATTAAGAATAAAACAAATCGGCTATATTACGAGCAGACTCGAATGTACGTTCACTGCAGGTTAAAAAAAAAGATATATATGTATAAAAAAAAGAAGAAAAAAAAGGAAGATACTATGATCGTGGCAGGGGTCGAACCTGCGATCCCATCCGATCAGTATTGAAGTTTTAGGACTGTAAAGGACATGCCCTAACCACTAGGCCACACGATCAGTATAATAAAAAATTTCCACTATGTTACTATATGAACTACACCCAGTACTGGCGTGCGTAACTGAGCTCCACCCCCCGCAAAATCGTATCCCGGAGCTTTTGCCGCACAACATCAACAACACTTCACCAAGTTGGTTCACCCAGAGCAAGACAAGGCACAACCACCGCCCAAGATGCGCAGTGCAGCAACAGTTCAGAGGCTGGTCCAGCGGAGCACAGTTGGCCTCGGCCGCTCAGCAAGGTAAGCTCCCAAGTTTACGGTCAATTGGACCTCGCAGTTGCGTTCACTCTTTTGTCACGTTGTCTCTAACAGCTGCCGTTTTCTGCCAAACAGTGCCATTGCCGCTTCACGACCACTCCTCCCAGCAGCCGGTGTCTCCTCAGCCCCGAGCGTGACGCCCACCTCGACGAAAGCCTACACAACCCGCTTCGTTGCCGCCGCGCAGCGCAGCTTCTCTCAGACGGCTATCCCATGCAAGAAGAAGAAGGTGACGGAAGACGACGACCACGCTGACGGTGGCAACCACCCCGCGCCCAAGGCGGCCGATGCCTTCAACTTTGAAGACACGGAGTCGCGCTGGCAGCGCACCGAAGTGCACTACCTGGAGAAGTTCAAGGAGCTCAAGCGGTCGCTGAGCGGTGGCGGCGGCGCGAGCGACGGCGAGGGCGGCGTGGACGTGGACGCCATTGGCAAGACGCGGGTGGTGCAGAAGAGTGGTGGTGAGGCCGGCGGCAGCGACGAGGTGCCGCTGAGCCAGCTGGCCCTCATCATCCCGCGCGCCGGCGGCCGCGTCGTCGAGCTGCGCATGCACAACCCGGCGAGCCGCAAGGCCATCACGAGCGCCGTGCAGACCAACCCGCTCTTCCAGGGCCAGCAGCCGCAGCCCGACCCCAACGACGAGCTGGTGCTGCTGATCAAACTGGGCGGCGCCAACGACAAGACGACGTCGTCGGCCGCGGCGGCGGCGGCGGAGCGCCTGCGGCGTGTCCACGACCTGGCCAATGCGTGGCGGACCGACTTACGCAAAGCCACGACGCGCCGGCAAAAGACACACCAGGGCTGGAAGAAGGACAAGTCTGTGCAGCCGGACGACCTGTTCCGCCTGGACCGCGAGCTGCTCAAGGGCCAGGACAAGCGCATGGCCAAGGTGGACGCAGCCGAGAAGGACGCGGCCAGGCACGCCGAACGGATCAACAAGCGATAGAGAGTGGTCAAAATATTACAAAGAGAGTGCGGGGTTCACAAAAGGCACAAAAGGGCCATATAGAGACGCCATCACACATCGGCTTGGCAATGTAAAATATTCAAAAATTGGAATGAAAAGTTCGGCTTTGTATTGTACATTGATATATCGTTTGGCGAGTAATCAGGTTTTTTGGGTGGTGGGGGGAGGAGAAACAACCAGAAACATACAAGGTCTCCTCTCCGGTATTTCGTTTTACTACATTTCACCATTGACTTGTCCGTTCTCCCGTCTTCCGTCTCCCTCCTCATGCCTTTGCCGTCTTCGCCGCTTTGTCGCCGGCATCGGGCAGCAGTTCGAGGATCTTGGCATCAAACTGGCGCTTGTGCTGCTCTGTGTAGGTGTAGTCCTTGCCCTGGTACCGGTGCAGCGTCTGCAGCAGCGTGCCGTTCTTCGCCGTGTCCTTGTCGTACGCGCCGCGAATCGCCGCGTCCACAATCACCTCCTTGGTGGCCTCGCTGAGCGGCGCCACAATCGGCGTGTCGGCCGGCAGCTTCTTGTTTGACAACCGCTTCTGCACCGTCGACGAGTGCAGCGCCTTCTCCACCATCGACCGCTCCATCGCCGTGTCAAAGAACACCGTCTCGCCGTTGTGCAGGCGCTCCCGCAGGCTCTGCACGTTGGGCACCGACGTCATGCTCGACGCGCTGTCCTCCTCGCTGCCGCCAAAGGCGTGGCCGCCCGACACCACGCGCATCTGGCGCAGTGCCATCGCCACGGTGCCTGCGCCGTCGCCTTCGGTCGAGACCACAGCCGGCCGGTGGCCCAGCAGACCCTCGAGCGTCAGACGCGGCTCAAAGTCGGAGTACTCGCCCATCTCTTCTCGGGCAAGGTACTCAATAATCTCGGGCGTCAGAGGAGGGTCCCTGCTCTCCTGTTCCCGCAGGTCCACTTCTCCGTCTTCGCCACTCCGCCCCCGCCCGCTCCGTCCCCGGCCTCGGCCTCGGCCCTGGCCCCGGCCGCGGCCGCGCCCAGAGCCTCCTCGGCCACGAAGCTGGTTTTCTCTGCCGGGGCCGGCCTGGAAGGCAGGGTTCGAGACAATGCGAGGCGTTGACGAGCCTGCGTCGGAGCCGCCGCCGTTGCCAGCGCTTGCAGCGAAACGGGGTCCGCCGCGTGCATTCCGCGGCAGACTGCGGAGGTTGATGATGTTGCCGCCTCCGCGTCCCGCCGAATCTGATGGGTCAAGCGACCGTGGCGTGCTGTCATTCAATTGGGCGCCGCTGCTGCTGTTGTTCGTGGTGTTTGTGGCGTTGTTGGTCTTGCTGTCGTTGAGGGAACTGACTTCAGATGCCGCTGCGGCCAGGCGGTCCTGGCGGCCGCGCACGTTCTTAAGGACCGCTTGGGAGGGTGTCGAGGAGAAAAAGGCCGACGTCACGATCGATAACGGGCCCCGAGCGCCGGATGCCGCATAGCAGGCCGTTGTCAATTGGCTGCGCGTGGTCCGCCCCAGCGCGTAGCGTAATGACGGTTGATGCATATCTCTTGTACCCACCAATCGCAGTTGCGTCCGTGGGTATGTATGCGTGTTTGTGTCGTCGTGGTTTTGGTCGTCCGATGTGGCTTCAATGCAGGGCCCGAACGATCTCGTTGCCGCCTTCACGAAACTCGACTCGAAAATAGGACGGTAAAAAATTGAGAGAAAATGCGGTGGCTCACGATTGGTCAATTGGCCAGATATAAGTGGGTCGCTTAGTTTGCGCTGCAAGGCGCAGGATACTGGCTAAACACGCTGTACATACAGTGGCACAGCGTGCTGTCGGCAATGAAGCTCCAACATCACATTGCAAGCTAAGTGCGTTTTGATCAGATTTCAAACGAATTGCATTATCGGGCAAATTAAAACTAAATGGACGCCCACGAGAGAACCAAATGTGTAATCTTTATTTTATCGTGTTTTTGTCATTTATTCTGAAGACATTTTCTCCCCTACGACTGGAGAGGCTTACCCAAACCACCCGTCGTGACCATCTTGGTGATCTGGTACTCTTCAATGCCATAGGCAGAGCCCTCACGGCCAAACCCGGACTCCTTGACACCGCCAAACGGCGATGCTGGCTCCGAGATCAGGCCCGTGTTGACACCAACCATGCCGACCTCGAGGTGCTCGGCCACGCGGTAGATGCGCTCAACGTCGCGCGAGAAGAAGTAGCCGGCGAGACCGACGTCGGTGCTGTTCGCGTAGCGGACAACCTCCTCCTCGGTGTCGAAGGGGAACAGGCCGGCGACAGGGCCGAACGTCTCCTCGCGCGCGATCAGCATCTTCTGGTTGAGGCCGGTCAGGACCGTCGGCGCGAAGAAGTTGGCGCCGATGTCGGGCAGGAAGGTGCCGCCCTCGACGATCTTGGCACCGAGTTTCTCGGCGTCGCGGACGTGCTCGTAGGCCTTCTTGGCGGCGCGGTCGTGGATCACGGGGCCGTGGGTGATGCCCTTCTCGAAGCCGTTGCCGACGTGGAACTCGCGCACCTTGGCAGCAAACTTCTCGGCGAACGCGTCGTAGATGCCGCGCTGCACAAAGATGCGGTTGGCGCACACACAGGTCTGGCCCGACGAGCGGAACTTGGACGTGATGGCGCCGGCCACGGCGGCGTCCAGATCCGCATCGTCAAAGACAATGAACGGCGCGTTGCCACCGAGCTCCAAGGACAGCTTCTTCAGCGTGCTCGAGCACTGCTTCATCAGCAGCTTGCCGACGTTGGTGGAGCCCGTGAAGGAGATCTTGCGGATGGTGGGGTTCGTGGTCAGCACCAGGCCGACCTCGGGGGTAGTCTCGAGGGCCGTCACGACGTTGACAACACCGGGCGGGATGCCGGCGCGAACGCTGAGCTCGGCCAGCGCCAGGGCCGTGAAGGGGGTCTCGCCGGGGGCCTTGACGACAACCGTGCAGCCCGCAGCCAGGGCAGGCCCGACCTTGCGCGTAATCATAGCGGCAGGGAAGTTCCATGGGGTAATCAGGCCGCAAACGCCAATCGGTTCCTTGATCGTGTGCACACGGTTGCCGGGAACGGTCGAGGGAATAGTGTCTCCGTAGATACGAGGAGCCTCCTCGCTGAACCACTCGAAGAAGTTGGCCGCGTACACAGCCTCACCGCGCGCATCAGCCATGGGCTTGCCGTTTTCCCATGTAATCAGAGTGCCCAGATCGTCGGCGTTCTCGATCATAAGGTCGTACCACTTGCGCAGCAGCTTGGACCGCTCGCGGCCGGTCTTGTGCCGGAAGGTCTCGAAGGCCTTGGCGGCGGCAGTAATAGCCGCCTCGGTGTCCTTGGTGTCGAACTCGGGCGCAACACCAATCAGCTTGCCGGTGGCCGGGTCGGTGACCTCGAAAGTCTTGCCGGAGCCGGCCTTGACCCATTCGCCGTTGACGAAGCAGACGCCCGTCTTCAGCAACGACGGATCGTTGAGCTGGAGAAGAAGGCGCGTTAGGCTATGCAGGAGAGGACGAGAAGCAACCGGGCCAGGATGGGAAACAAAAAACAAACATAAACAAAACAAAGCATACCTTGGGGGCCATGTTGGATGCGTTTCGAGAGAGAATTGTGGGAAATGCCGAAGGTTGGAAGCAAGAACGGCGTGCAGGAGAAACAAGTCGAGATGTTTGCAGAGTAGAAAGACGCAGGGAAGACCGCAGAGCTGCCATGGCTTGTTGCGGTTTCTATTCTCTCGCTCCCCTCTGCTCTGTTTTTATGTGCGGATGCTATTCCCGACCTATTTAAGTTGGTGGTCGGTGCCGGCTATTCTTTTATCTGTCGAAGCCGCAAACACAATCGAGTACCGAGAGCCGGCGTCAGAATGCGAGAAGGATCCGCTAAACAAGCCCACGGGTTGGTGGTTTCGGGGGGTTGAACACTGATCTGTTGGCAGCCTGCAATGCCTGTGCTTTAGGCGCAGATAGACAAATCAATGCAGAGAAGACACGCTTCGGACAAGAGGAGTGAGAAGAGAGAAGAAGGCGAAGGGGGAAGGGCGCAACGTCATGAAGGCGAAACTCGGACGTAGGTGAACGAAAGGCCAAGGGGTTACGCCGGTGAGGGGGAGCTGGGAAAGGCAAGAGCAGTGGACACAACAGACTGAAGACGCCGAGGCGGCCGATAATACTGGTGTCGTTCGCGCGGGAAGAGCGTTCCCAGGCGGGGGGTAACAGCACCCCTGTGAGAACATTGTCAACTGAACAAAAGAGGGGCCAGCTCGATGACGTCCGGTCAGTTGCTCTTTCCTGCGCCTAGCTTTGAAGCTAAATCACCCACCCCAAGCTGGGGACAGCTGGTCGGCTGCAGTTTCCGAACTGGGCAAAACCTTGGGGCATGGCCTCAAAGACTCTTCCTGAATGGCAAGAGCAGAGGCCCTTTTCTCTTTCCGATGGTCACCTTGAAGCTTCCTTCTAGCTGGCTGTTTTTCTCGTCACTCGTTCCCGCCGTTGCAAATCAACTCCATCCGAAGGACAGATCGGAGGACCATGCAGAAGAGAAGGTTCCAAGCCGCCGTAAGCCCTGTCCCGATTTGGATATTGCAGACGAGCTAGAGAGCTTTCAGGCCTGGACAACATAGCCGAGAACCAGAGAGCTTTCAGGCCCGGACAACATAGCCGAGAAGGGATGTAAGATGCGAGACCCTGAGGCTTCTGCTTGACCGTGCTGGACCAACAGCTCGTTCCTGCCGTTTTGCCCGTTGCGGTGGTCTCTCCCCTTGCGTACCCTGAAAACTAGCAGGGAAGTAGCACCCAGGTGCCGCTAGAAAGCGCCAACGGTAGCACCAACATCACCAACGAGACTCTCGAAGCTGTTATGCATGGTCTCCACGCCTTTGATATTCCAATGCTGCCTGTTGCCGCCAATGTACCCGACGTATAAACTGATCATGTACGCCACGCGTGGCCAGCTCGGTCACGTTTTCGACGTCTTGAGAGCATGGACTCCGTCCAGGCGCGGGCCTGTGGCGACAGCCAATTCACCCGGCCGCGAGCTGGCATGGTAACGCAAACGGACAAGAGTTGAGCACTTGAACGGCAAGATGCTGTTTATACCATGGTCTATATCACCAAACGCTCAATCGAGGGCGACGGGACGGCCTGGATAATCGGGGCATGCAGAGCTGCTTACTAGTGTAGATGGCTTCTGCGGCAAGATGGCCTCCAGCGTGTAGGACCATCATTCTTCAAAGACACTACGATGAGGCTTCAAACGTTGTGAAGACACAGCGCAGAGCGAACATGAAGAGTGTCTCCTCAATTCTGGCGTGGGCAGTAACGGCAAGGGCCTCCGTCTACCATCTCAGGGCATCCGCCCCGGCCAGTGTCGGCCCTCCCCTTCTCGATGTCTTTGTCAGCTATTCTATCGAGTTCGCCTCGTTTCCCGACTTTGCAGGCAACAAATCAGCGCCCAATACGTTCAGCGATGCATTGCTAAGTAACCTGGGCGACCTGACGGGCTCGAAACCGTATATTCGTGTTGGGTAAGTAGTCACCGACAAGGAAAACGAAAGCAGAGTAGCCTGGGAACGAAACTGACTCGACCAGGGGCAACACGCAGGACTATGCGCTCTACAATGCAAGCTTACCCTGGGCGATCAACGGTACTTTCAACCTCTCGCGCTCGGCCGACTATCCGACGACCGTATACATCGGCCCGTCCTTCTTCGAAGGCTACAGAACGCTGCCTGGGACGCGCTTCTCACACGGCTTCAACCTAGCTCTGGCAACAACGCCGACTGGGTGGCAAAGCCTGTTAGACACAGTGCCCCTTGTATGCGATGCATTGACACCCGAGACGATATCAGACAATGATGCAATCACTGCCAGCAACGGTACTGCAAACAGGGGAAAGTCGCACACACGTCGCCGGCTATATACATGGGAGTACGGCAACGAGCCTGATTTGCTGTCAACATCTGCACACGGTCCGACACGACCAACTGACTGGAACGAGAGCATCTATGCTTCCCAGTGGCTCAATGGCACGAGGCAGATCCGGCGGCTTATAGAAAAGCATTGCCCAGAGCTGTTGCGTGAGGATTTTCGCGACGGGAGTTTGTCGACACCGACACCACCACCGGCTGTTCCTCTCGACTATTCTGGGTTCATGGCTCCATCCTTTGGTGGGACACACAACCATCTGAAAGCTCCTGCTGCATGGAAAGCCGGTCTGGACGCTGACGGGAACGTTGCTTTATTCTCGTCTCATAAGTACGTTCGCTAGCTAAACTAGAGAAGAGAGAGGAATACTAACCCTTTCAGCTACATCAGCGGCGCCACTTCGCCGGGTGTGACTCTCCAGGGCACGCTCATGAACCACACCAACACGGTTCGCTCTGTCGACGCGCACATTGCCGAGTACGAGACCATTTTTGGGGGACCGGCGGGGACCAGCACGCCAGGGCCCCTGCCTCGGCACATTCTGGGCGAGGCCAACTCACTCTACAATGAGGGCAAGCCGGGCCTCTCGAACACGTTTGGCGCCGCCCTCTGGGGCGTCGACTTTCTCTTGTACAGCGCCGCCGCTGGGATCGGCCGTGTGCACATGCACCAGGGCACCAACTATCGATACGCCTCGTGGCAGCCGGTTGATACGGAAAGTACCACGCGCGGGACCAAGCCACCATACTATGGCAACGTTGCCGTGGCGGCGGCTCTGGGCAATACACGACTGCACAACGTATCAGTAGCGGTGCTGTTTCCGTCCGGCTCGTCGTCGTCAGGTGATGTCGATTCGGCGTACGCCATCTATGTGGATGGTCACCTCACTCGCGTGCTTGTACTCAACTTACGTGGCTACAACACGACGGTAGATGGAACCGGTTTGGGCGAAGCAGCGCCTGCTAGCATTCTGTCACGCCCGAGCCTGAACTATACCTTCTCACTTCCTACACCCATGCTCAATCGCATTCAACAGCATGTGCCGGGCGGCCGTGACAACAAAAGCGCGGGGGTCCTTGTGCAGCGCCTTCTCGCCAACGGCAGTGACGCGATCGCGGGCATTACCTGGGACGGATGGAGTTACGACATGGAACTCGCCAGTGGGCGGCCTGTGAAGCTGGCCAATGTGACAACAGGCGAAAAGCTGCAGTCACAGGGCGGACAGGTAACGGTTAGCGTACCGGACTCGAGCGCCGCACTGCTGCATTTGTGAACCCGACGTTGCTGCCCATTCAACAGTTCAAAACGACAACGGATGATTCTTTCAGATAGAATGTAGAATTAATCTTGTTTACCAAGACGCCAGGAGCCATAAGAGAAGGCATATGAAAAAAGGACCCAGAGATATCTTCGGTTCGTACAAAGGAAAGCAAAGCCAAAAATAACGAAAAGAAATCGGCAATCTGAGATCCACCGCGTATATATACAATATGGGTGAGTGTCGCTCCAGACGAGGGTACTACACTCTCTTGGCAGCCGCCATCGTTTTGATGGAAGGCGTGGAAAAACAAAAGGAAATGCATGGCGAGAGTGTGGACAGCTCTACGCCCGCAACGGCAGTTTCCGATCCAATGTGTGGAAAGCCTGTGTGCGAGGCGTAAATGGCGAGGCGTTCCTGTCAAAGCCGTTGAAGGCTTGCGTGCTAGGAGTGAAGGGCGAGGCCATCTGGCCGCCGCCAGAAAACACACCGCCGCCACCTCCTCCTCCTCCAAAGCCTGGCGACCGCAGCCCGGGTGACCGCAGCCCTGCGGACCGCAGTCCGGGGGACCGCAACGCCTGTGGTTGCATCTCATGCTTGCGGGAGCTGGGTGTGTCGTCCTCCGATTCGGAATCCTCGTCTTCAATGTCCAGGGCCTTGTTCGGCACCATCGCCCAAATGGCGAAGCCCAGGTTGGCGAGGTACACAGCGAGCATAAGAACAGTGATGGCGAAGGAACCCTTGGCCATCATGCAGTCAGTGACAACGTTGTTGGCAGCGGCGTAGCTGCAGCTCTTGGCGATGTACCAGGCCACGGGGCTAGGGTAGCGGGCATCGGCATAGTCGGGGCCGGCCTGTCCATAGACGCTGGTCGCGTACAGGGCGACCATGGCGATGGACATAAGGAGGCCGAAAATGGGGTAGAAGACGTGCATGATGAGGGCAATCATCTTGGCGATGAGGACGAAAAGAGACAGGACGGCGATGGCGACATTGAAGTCCGTGAGCCTGTTTACAAATACGACCATGTTAGGAAAGGGACGTCAGAGGTACAAATACGTTGCACGTAACACGGGCAGAGGAAGGCATACGCTTGAGACCAGACAAATGGGATTTTCGGGAGAGGCGCATGGTTCGCATAGGCGTACAGAATCATGTTGGGGTTGGAGTTGAAGCCGTTGTTGAAGCCAATCTGCCACATCAGGGTGCGGTAGGTGTTTGGCTGGGCGAGGCCGAAGAGCACCAGCAGGCCGACAGTACAGGCCAGTTCCGGTATCATCGTACTGTAGTAGATCTTCCGGCGGGGCCATGGCCGGCGGAGAAGTTGATAGACCATCTTGGCTGTGTGCGTGTGTGCCGTGCAGGCTCCGGTCTTGTGGTTTGTCGTCGATGCTCTCGATGGCGACGTTCGCCGGAATCCAGAATCAAGGTTGGCGTTGACCTGTGTGGGCCGGTCGACGTGGATACGCCCGTCGATATGCCGATATATGTAGACGACTCCGGAATGCGAAAGGGACACAGATTGGGGGCCTCGTGTCTTCTGACCAGCAGTGTGTCGACAAGCCAGATAGGGTGGTGAGAGACCGGCGCCGAATGGACGTGAAGGTCGAACAACAATCGCGGACAAACAAAAGAATCACGGCCAGAAAAGGAAGGGGGAAAGGGAGCAAAAGGAGAAGCAGAAAGGAACGCAGGTCGAAAGGGAAAGGACGACTCTTTCAGTTTTATTTGTCTCCCGCTTTCCCACCCACGACCGTCACACATCTGCTCTTTCCCATGCCCCCATTCTCCCTCTCACCCAATCCTAGATCCCGGATTCCCTCTCCTGCACTTTCCTCATAGTTCATTCTTTCTTGGCGCCCACTTCTTTGCTGTATGCACACATCGAGAACGACCCGAGCGCCTCTTGTCACACACTCGCTGTTTCCTCACAGCGCTGCACACCATAGTGTCCGGCGGTTAACCGCCTTGCCCGCACGCATATTCGTCGCCATTTTGGGACCATCTTGCCATGCGCCGGCAGGACAAAGTGAGACCAAGAGGAGGAGAGGGCCAGAGAGGACAAGAGACGGGCGAGTACTCAACGGCAGCAGAGCAGCCCAGCGAATCACAGCAAACGGTCCCAAAACCACGAAGGTATCCCCCTGGGAAACAAGCAACGATGTGCAATGTGCCAGCCAATCAAGGGGCGCACCTGCCGTCTTCATCACATCGCAGATGCAAGACGGGCGTGCAGGGGGGCAGGAGCGAACCACACAGCGCATGGGAAAGCCACAAAAGAATGGGGCCCCAGCGTGCAGGCGAGGCAGTTAAGCGCCGGGAAGGAATGGCGGGCGATTCGCAGTGGGTGAGGAGACCGCGTGAAAAAGGTGGGTTTTTGCTTGCGAGAAGGCCAGGGACGGGCTCACTGGGAAGCTGGCTGCGTCCGTGTGGTTGTGTCCTGCCGATTTACAGGCTGAACAGGCCAATGAGAGCGCCAGTCGTTCATTCAGCGACAGTGTTGACGGACAGAAGGGTGCGCAAGGTGGCACTTTGGTGCGAAAGGGCACAAACAGCGGCGAGGTACGCCTTAATTGACTTTGATTTTTGATCGCACGGGAATAAATGTGCTCGTCGGGCACGGACCACGGCATGAGACCGCAATGGTAATATGCGGTGTCCATGAAACGTGAAACAACTGCTCGTCCCGTACGAGCAGAGAATCCGACTTTCCTTCATGCCTACTCTTTTTCTCGATTTTTGTGCATCGAATGGCGGATATAAATATAATGCGTGCGTCAGTCCAACCCCGCGCATGTTCCGTTTCGAACAGGTCGAGGGTATCCAGTACCACGTAGGAAGTACAAAAGCAGTGAGAAAGGCGGGTTGACGGTTCTAGGCAGAGATACAATACGCCGTGCGCACGTTCCACCGCCGATCTTAGTGCTCATGGCCCGTCGCACTTGGGGGCTTGTCGATGGGAGCACAAATGGTGAGATGCTTGTGAGGGCGACTGCTCTTGGTAGCGGAGGAGAATTGGCAAAGGCGCGAGGCGTTGGAAGCAATGTCTCAACGAGGGAGAAAATACTTCGTTGGAGACGAAAGATACGACAGAGAAGCGTATAAGACGCCTGCCAAGGGAAATCGGGAGTGAGGTAGAGGAGAATACATAAAACTGGAAGACGATGGCATGAGCCACACCAACGGCATTTCAGACCGGTACGGCAAACGTTAGATATGACGGTGGCCGTTGAGGCCAAGGCCGAGCATTGCCCCGTTAGTCGTCCAAAGCCCGCATGCTTCGAGAGGGACTACCGGGGCCCATATCTGGTCAGATTCACCAGACCCAGTGACAGAGCCTTCTCCGTCCACGGACATCATAGGACCAGTCCGTGGATAAGTTGACAAATGCTCTGACCAACAGCAGCGGGACAGGACAGTGAGCTTCCTAAGAATGTGTCTGCTGTATTTTAAAACTCGTTGGGTGTGCTAGTTGTCGTCGATCGTATTCGCAGTCCGGCAATCACGGCGACCATCCCCTGGTCCTAGCGGGAGGAGAGCGTTGAAAGTATGAAACGATCCGGTGACAAGAGACCAGTCCCATAGACGGTTTGACGTTTGTTGTCCAGATGGGCTTCAGGGATTAGGCGGGGGAAACTGCCCAGCTGCGCTTCGAGCGTAAAGGTTTCTGTCTCCTTTTTGTATTCCTTCGTGTTCCTTTTACGTCTCTTTTCTTCCTCATTCTGATTCCCCGTGGCAACATCGCGGCACACCGATCTAGACTTTGGCGTGGCCTGTGGCCGTCCGTCGACCGGCCGGCATCAACTTTCGGACCCTTCCACTGGTGCCAGGGGTGTGCCCGATCCGGGACCAGATGGTTGTCGCTGGGGAGAGGGAAAAGGCACCAGAGGCATGGCCAAGACCGAGGGAGGAGTAATGCAGGTCAATCGGCGATGGTTGGTCCTTCCACTATTTACATTCTTGTTGCCGTCCCTCACCGGGTCGCGCTCTCCAACCAAGCGTCTGCCCCGTCTGTTCGTGGGATCTTTATTGGGTCTCTTTCCGTATCCAGCCTGTAGTCCATTTGTCGAACCAATGACGTTAACGCAAGTCCGTCAAAGGATGTGAAAATAGACTTCTTTCCCCAGCAAGAGCAGACTGCACCGAAGAAAAGGTTTCCACAGACTGGCAGTTTGCGATGGCCCCGTCACAGAGGTGGGAACAAGCCTGTTTCCTAACTTAGTGAACGACGTTGGGTTTTACGCATGGCCAGATCAGCGGATGCCCAGAACGAGCGAGTCCACCAGTGCGCTCTGATGGATGCGACGTACAAAAGCCTGCCTCGTTGATTGGCTTTTTTCGGCCTGTCGCTGTTTCGGGGTTTGTAAAGCTCCGTGGAGGCCTGTAGCAGTGTGAACACGCGTAGAGGAATGGCGGCGAATGCAAATTCAAAGCAAGAGGATGACCCAAGGTTTGCCCAATAAATCAGGTCCCGTCCGAACATACCACATTAGCCACTTGGTGACTGGAGAGAGCTGAGATCGACGGGGATGCGGTATTAGGCGAGTACCACGAGGATGAAGAGAATGAAAACAAACGGCCAAGACTGCAAGGACTTTCTACATATGTAATGTTTTACAAGATGATTCACGTTAACTGGCGGCTTGTAACTGCCAAAATCGTTCCTGGCCGTGTTTCTTCCAGCCAGTCCAAAAGCCAGTTCAGCCTTGTTTTCAGGCTGAAAAGGGAGAAAAAACTCCAAGAGAGCTCGGGTCAGAAATAGGTAAGCAGCCAGTGTAGGTGTCAATTTTGCGAGCAAATAAAATGGTTATGCACAGAAAAACTACAGTGAACAAGCCACCTGGTAAGTCGGGGCGATGGTGAACAGAGCAGCAGGGAAGGGACATGGAGAGTTCCTTGCGGTCTAGACCGGATCTACGCCACGCCACGCCCCGCTCGGCCGTTTTGTTCGGTTGATCACAGGAAGCAGGACGAGGCGGGAGAGAGTAAAGCAGGGATTTGTTGCACAAAGAAAAGATTTTGTGGTGCAGCGTAATTGCTCCGTTCGAGCATGACCGGCTGGCGTTAGTGGCCGATTTGGAGTTCTCTGATTGGTTGCAGCAAGTGCATCGAGATTCAACCGATTGTCTCACACTGACTTGCCCCGACGGCTGACTCGTTTGAGGTAATGGGCCATAAAGACGTGAAAGGAACGCCTTCTTTGAGGCCTCTGGCATGTGCACCGTCGATGAGTTTGACAAACGAGAAAGTAAAAAGAAAGAAAAAAAGAAAAGAAAACGAGCAAGGGGACAGTAAGGGACCGACACAGGCCTTTGCCGAGACCCCCAATCGTTCCCTCCTTGCAAATGCAATGTAACGGGCCAGTCTGGCTAGCAGAACTAGCCCCTATCGGCGCCTGGCATGAGCAATCGACAATGGCCCTTGGCGGCCACCTCAAAGAGCAGCGCTGCATTCTCTTACTACGAGATCTCTATTCTTCCTCTCTCAGGTCATCGTGCTCTCAAAGCGTGGGTGCAACGTGGACGACACAAAGGGTGGCAGTTGGCAGATCAGACGGCGACCCAGACTCATACTCAGACTCAGACTCAGACTCAGACCCCAGACCCTCTAACCTTCTGACCCTCTGACCCTCTGACCCTGGGAAAGGAAGGGCGTTGTTCCCTCGCAAACGGCCGATGCTCACCAGGCCTTCCGCATACAGTGAGCTGCCTGCATCACTGTTTGCCCATTCGTCCACCGTGTTCTGCAGAATGCCTGTGCCCGAGACACATCGGCATGGTTGGCTTGGCTAGAGTCTAGACCAAGCCTCGCGAGCAACCTTAACAGAATGTCTGCCCTACGCCGTAATACCATGCTGAGTACGACAGAGCAAGTGCATAAAGTATACATACGCACGGCGTACACGCGTTTCCCGACCTACCCGGAGCCCATGTGCGCCGAAAGTGGAGCTTGGGCCAGTCGCTCTCGCTGTTGGAACTCGCTCAGGCCAGGGCTTCCGTTGTCATTTTGAGGGTTTCGGCGGTGGCCTGGCTTCCTATGTCCTCTGGCCTGGCTAGAGCCACCGCCAAGCCCAACTGTTCCAGTCATCATGCCTCAGCACCGTTTCTACTTTCTGGCCTCCGTTTTTTTTTTTCTTTATTGTCGTCGATTTTTCCCGTCCCATTGTCCCGTCTAAGCAGAAGAGCATAATGGTGTTTTTATGTTTTTCTGTATGTATATGCGTGTCTGTTGCGTTGTATTGCGTCAAACGGCTGTTGATATGCACTCACCCTCCATCGCGCCTGCCAAGGCTGACAAAAACGCAACGCACGCATTGCAAAAGTTCCAGCATTACTCCGTCCGCCGTCTCCATAGCCCTGCGAGTTTTCAGCGTTTTGCGTGGTCTGTGGAATGTGGTCTGGGCCCTGTATGGTCCAGCCTTGCCCATTCAAGGCAAATTGGAACTGGGCTCGCCTCTTTGTGTCTCTATTTTCTCTTGTTTTCTTGCTCTTTATCTCATCGTTGTTCGTCTTTGTACGCGTTGTTCCTCCGTACTCGTAACGTCGTCCCTTTGGCGCCGATGCATCGTCACAAGACGAGCCGGTGATGAGCAGGGCAAAGAGAAAGAAAAGCAGCAAGTAGAAGAGCGAGCGGACCAAAAAGGCGCCACCCCTGCATGCATGTCCAGCTACGTCGTATTGTGGGCTACGTATACGTATGGCTGGCGGAGCCAGGACGCGATTACTGCGGACACAAAGACAGACAAGTTCTTTGGCCACATGGCACGAACTGTCAAGAGTAATCAAAACTATACAACAAAAAAAAACAAGGGACAAAACTTCTCGTTCCAGGGACAGCAACTTGCAGAATATGACTAGACAACTTGACTTGGGCAGTCATTTTTCATAGATTATGTAAACCTTGCTAGGGCCGTCTGGAGAGGAAAGACCAGCCCAAGACCGCAGGTGTAAATTCGAAGGGCCCAGACCTCTTAGCCCCTGCCTCTTCAGGCAGCCACACAATCAAAAATGGATCGATGCAAATCCACTACCACCCGCTACAACAACCACCGGGAGAAGGCCCCTCTCGTAGCTTGGTTTTTGTTCCGATTGTCATCGAGCTGCTCTAGCTCGTTTTGGTTTTTTTTGCTTCTTCGTTTTGACAGCAGATTTGGCTAGGGCTCGGGGCTTGCTTCGTTTCTTTTGTTCTTTTGTTCGTTTTGTACGCCCTTTTCGACGTCGGAGCCCGCTCTTTCCTCTTTCAACTTCCCTCTTTCCCAATTCCACGACTTACTGTTCCTTCCTCAGATGCTCACAAGTGCACTCATGTCCTAAGAGCAATGCTGGCCCGCTCTTGCCCTCTCTAACACCTAACAGTTGCTCTCACCTCTTGCCGGCTGCCACCAGCTCCTGGGCTTGCCATTCGCTCCTTCCAAGCCCTTCCAAACTGCCTCCATTGTCCTTTGATCCTTGATGGACCTCGATGGAGCTTCTCAACCTCTCCCTTGGTCCCTTCCTCCCTTGGCTAGCTAGCCTTGACACTAACAGCCACTGGCCACTGGCGCCAATTTTTATGTATTTTATTTTTGAACTTGAGCACCCAAACCGCAGATACATTGTAACTGGTAGCTGGAAGCTGGTCGCTGGTTGGTGTTTTACCTCCCATCGTTCCTTCCTCTAATTACTGCATGCTCTGTTCTGCTACACACACACCCGGCTCCCCCATATTTTGATGCTGGAGCCTGGGCCCAGACCGGCCTATGCGGCGCCGAACGGAGCACATTCGATCCTTCTCGCTTGCTGACTTGTTCCACCTGCCTTGTCTGGGTCTTGCGACTCCCATAAACAATCGACCCTCTTCTTTCCGTCGTGCCACATCACGATTGTTATTTTTTTGTTCTCGGCTTTTTTTATGTTCTCTCTTGTTTATGTCGGCTCGTCGTCTTCCTCGATATCCAGCGTCCACCACCGGTACTCAGCATCCCTGCACCATTCGCATCATCGCACCAAACCAGCAATTGCACTCAGCCTTGCTTCACACGACCATCGCCGTCGATTCCGACTTATTGTGCTTTGATCTGTAGCTTCAACCTCGTCGAAACGGCCTCGACGGCCAGCAGACGTTGCAGCCGTCTCCGAGGCTGCACTGCAGCAGAATCAATAATCCGAAAGAGGCACGAGGTTGCCCTCTGATATCCTTTCCTTGGGCCCCGTATACGACCGTTCTTACCTGGGACTGGGATTCACTGTCTGCTCCGTAGCGTTTTTTTTCTTTTCACGGCTTTTCTTTTCCTGTGTTTCTCGCCCGCAAACGTGCAGCTTTCCCTGCAGCCTCTACTAGGCCATTGGATTCTTCATCGTTCACCAGCTAGCCGAAGGTCTTCCCCCTTCCAACCCGGCCGCATCGGCGCCAGCTCTTTTTCATGCTCTTCATGCCTGTGGAGAACGAAACCATCGGCCGTCCCGTGGAACACGCTTGCCCTTCCCGTTCTTCTGCCACGAGGCCGCCATCCGTCGCTACGTCTGTCAAGGAGCATCTTCGCTTGAGCCGCGGCGCTGCCCCCGTCGTCTCGACGCCTGCCCCCTCCGTCACTTCGCTGACCGAACACCCGTCGTCACCAACTTCGTCATCCTCCTCGCTCTTCTCGACTGTGCCCAGTCACACGTCCTTTTCGACCACCTACCAGCCGGTCCCGGCGTGGATTGCCTCCGAAATCGGCCGGAATGTGCTAGCACCCACGCACGAGTTCCCTGGTTACACCGCTGTTGCTGGCGCGGCGGGTTGTTCTGCTAGACGTGACGCTTGTGGCGGCGGCGGTGCATCCGGAGGACTTACCGACGCCGACACACCCCGGTCTGTCAGCTCGCCTTCGCAGCCCCCCTACCCGCACCCCTCTTCCTTGTCCCGGCCAAGTAGTTATCCGTCAGCCATGCAACCTTATCTGGCATCTCCACCACCCGCCGGGCTCCCGGACCACCGCACTGCCGTTGATATACCCGAACAGCGAGCGTCGCTGCGGTCCAAAATCATCACACCCTCCGACTTCAACCAGGCGAACAACAGCAGCACCGGCCTAGACGCTCAAGACGATCAAGACGGGCAAAAAGGACAAAACGGACAAAAAGAATTCCAAGACGACATCTCAGCGCCAGACGGTCGTATCACAACGGCCGTCAAGACTGGCCGCCTGCGAGATGAGCCTGAGAACGAAGTCGTACGGAAGCAATTTCTCACCAGAGGCAGTGTACGGCAGGGCACCATGTCTAACGGCGAATGCAAATGCAAATCGACTCAGTCAAGCAGCCCGGCAACCTCAGCCTCAGGAACTCCGCAAATTCCGCAGCCGGCTCCCTTCCCATCACAGAATGCCGATCTCGTTGAGCTACTTAACCAAGACGATCGGCCGACGTTCCTCGTCGATACCAGCGCCACGGAGAGCGAACAGATGGACACGTCGTGGGTGGTCGTTTTCGCCAACGCCGCCCTCAAGGCATTGCCATCTGTCCTAGTCAAGCTGTCCAGCACCGACCACGATGACACCCTGTCACAGTTCAAGAATTGGGCGCTGCGGTTGACAACAGAGTCCGCCGCCCTGAACCAAATCCCCGTGTCGTTCGCTGGTTGGCGGTGGAGTGCATCCACTCTCCGCCGGCGCTTCCTTGTCATTCGGGGTCTCGGCTTCGAAGCGCCAGTACCCCCATCACCGCCTTCTCCACTGGTAGGAGACAGTACCACTGCTACCATAACCGCCGCAGGTGAGCCTGACCTACCAGCTACGAGCCCTCCGCAAGACGAGGCCATCTGTGGGTCGTCTTTGACTGCCGAGGACGACTGGTCCTCGACGGCGGCACCAATCGCCATCGATCTCGGCGCCAGCCTGATCCCCTTTCCGCCCCTCGAAAATGCGAAACAGTCTTTTGATTGGACGCGTATTGCCGTGACCGACGACATGCCGGCGCACATTCGGTTTGCAAGATCAATCGACTGGGCTTCCACACCATTGGGCCCGATTGAACACTGGCCAAGTGACCTCCGCACCATGGCCAACCTCGTCATGGCAAGCCCGCATCCGGCTGCAATGTACTGGGGCCCGTCGTTCACAGTGGTCTATAACGAGGCATATACCTCGCTGGCTGGCCAGAAACACCCGCAGTTGATGGGCTCGCCTTTCGCCAAAAATTGGTCCGAAATTTGGGATGACTTGGAGCCCATCTTTGACAGCGCCTGGAATGCCGGCCAGGCTGTCTTGAAGCAGGACAACCACCTGTTCATCAACCGTCACGGGTTCTGCGAAGAGACTTTCTTCGACTGGTCCCTTGTGCCCTTGGTCGGCAGCGACGGCTCGGTTGTGGGCCTGTTCAACCCTGCCTTTGAAAACACCCGGCGGAAGGTCAACGAACGACGCATGCTGACTCTGAACGATGTGGGCGAGAAGACCGCTACGGCACAAACCATTCCCGGCTTTTGGCAGGCGGCCCGCGAGGGTCTGGAGGATAACGAGTTCGACGTGCCCTTCGCCCTTATCTACTCCGTCGTCGGCACCAACAACAACAGGAGCAACGACAACGATGAGAGTGACGTCTCGTCGACCACACCGGGCACTCTGCCCAACCCGCCCCAGGTTGTGCTGGAGGGGTCGCTTGGCGTACCGCACGACCATCCAGCCGCAGTGCAGTCATTGGATCTTCGCACCAGCGAGGAAGGCTTCGCACCGTATATGCGTCAGTCCATGTCGGCTTCCACTAGCCGCGTACCATCATCCACCGTGCTTCCGCCGGTCGTTTTATCCATTGAGAACGGCACGCTTCCCACCGCACTCCTAGCCGGGCTGCAAGGCGACCGGGGCTTCGGCGATCCCTGCCGCACCGTCGTCGTCATCCCCGTGCAGCATCTTACTGTCACGCCCGACTCCACAACCTCCTCCTCATCCATTTCGGGCTTCATCGTCATGGGCACGAACCCGAGGCTGTCTTACAACCGGGACTATCGCTTGTTCGTGCACCTGCTGGCACGCCAGCTGACAACGTCGCTGGCGTCCGTTGTGCTGTATGAAGAAGAAGTGCACCGCAGCCAGTGGGCAGCACACAGAGCGGCACAGGATCGCCAGGAGCTCTCACACCAGCTCCAGATCCGTACCCAACAGGCCGTCGACAGCCAAAACCGGTTCATGCGCATGGCCGAATTTACTCCTGTCGGCATGTTTGTCACCGACAATACTGGCCGCATCACGTACTGCAACGACATGTGGTGGAAGATTTCGCGCCACCCTCGACAGGATGTCGCTACGTCACCACCGCTATCCAACTCCCTAACCCCCGTCCAAGTCGCTGCACCCCTCAACAACGACGCCTCTTCCGTTTGGGGCACATGGATGGATAGCGTGCAAGACGAGGACCAGCCGGGACTTGCCGTGGTCTGGAACCGACTCGTCAACGATAAATGCAATGTCACCCACGAGTTCCGGTTCAAGGAGAAGACGACCATCCAGACCGAGGGTGCGGAACCCATCGAGACAACCACCTGGGTCCTGCTGCGCGCATACCCGGAAAAGGACGATCAGGGCAACCTCAAGGGCATTTTTGGGTGTATCACCGACATTTCCCAGCAGAAGCTGGCGGAAGAGTTCCAGATTCAGCTCCGCAAAGAAGCCGTAGAGCATAAGCGCCAGCAGGAGAACTTTATTGACATCACGAGCCACGAGATGCGAAATCCCCTTAGTGCCATCTTGCAGACCGTCGATGAGATAACGAATACGGTCAACGAGCTCAGGAATCTGGCGGCCAAAGGGCGTACGGCCGACTTCAACCGCGCATTCGACAACATCCAGGAAGCCAGCAGCACCATCTCGCTCTGCACCAATCATCAAAAGCGAATTGTCGACGACGTGCTCACACTCTCCAAGCTTGATTCCCAGCTGCTGCCCGTGACCCCCGTCAATGTGCAGCCCGTCATGGTGGTCCGTGGCACACTAAAGATGTTCGAAGCGGAGCTCCTGGCCCACGACATCAACTGTACCTTCCGCATTCAACCCTCGTACCTGGACCTCGTCGGCATTGGGAACTGGCTGCGGCTTGATCCGTCGCGGCTGAACCAGGTTCTCATCAACCTGTTGACCAACGCCATCAAGTTCACACAGTCCTGCGAGCAGCGCTCCATTGTTGTCTCCCTCGCGGCGTCCGAAGGCCAATGCGATCCTTCCGAAAATGACGTCTCCAGCTCCACCGCCAAAGTCTCCTACTTGCCCAGTCGGCAGGACACTCCCAAAATCGCCGATGGTGCCGACTGGGGCAATGGCCAATTGATCAACCTTCACGTCGCCGTGTCCGACACTGGCAAGGGTCTGGAGGAGGACGAAAAGAACGATTTATTCCAGCACTTCTTGCAGACATCGCCCCGGACGCATGTTCAGTACGGCGGCTCTGGTCTGGGCCTCTACATCTCTCGCAACCTTACAGAACTGCAGGGTGGCCAGATCGGCGTGGCGTCGAAGAAGGACGAGGGTAGCACGTTTGCGTTTTACGTCAAGTCGAGGAAAGTTCCGTCCACCCCAGCCGGCGTTCAGCCCGGTGCATCGGATATTTCCGCTATCGTCTCTGGTTCACAGTCCTCGGCGGACGCTTCTGCTGTCGTTGCCTACACGTCAAATCGCCTCAAGGATGGCTCCGGGAATTGCAACTGTAGCACAACGGTAGCGTCAACGGCAACCGTCCTTCCCCAGCTCCCATCTCCACCACTGATGGTCGAGTCTCCGTTGTGGCCTTTGACGGCGACAGAACCTCACTCCCACCAACGCCCTTCCCGGGAAGACGCCTTGGCCGCTCCCACACCTATCATCAGCAACGCTGTTATCTCCTCTCTTACCAAGCGTGCCCCCGACGACACCACGAGCGCATCGGGCGTCTCGCCGACACTGGACGTGCTCATCGTGGAGGACAACATCGTCAACCAGAGGGTACTACAACGCCAGCTCGACAAATGTGGAAACCGGACAATGGTAGCCAACCACGGTGGCGAAGCGCTCGAAATTCTGCTCCAGGCTGCCTCGTATGGGAAGGCGAAGTCAGACAACGACAGTGCTGTCGAGGACGAGCCTGCATCCAGTGGCAAGGGGCAACCCGAAGCGGCAAGGGTACAGTCGACATTGACTCCCGCCAGCGCCGCCATGACACCCTCGGCTTCCTCCTCTGGCTTGCGGCCGCTTGGTTCATATGTCTCCATCGTTCTTCTGGATCTAGAAATGCCCGTCATGGACGGCATGACCTGTGCCCGGGCCATCCGTGCTCTGGAGCGGAGCGGCACGCTGCCAGGCCATGTTCCCGTCATCGCGGTCACAGCCTACGCCCGGTCGGAACAGATTGAGGCGGCCCTGGCAGCCGGTATCGACGACGTTATCTCCAAGCCGTTCCGCCTAGCGCAGCTGACGCCCAAGATTCAGGAGTTGGTGGCCAAGTACCCTGTTGCTCAGCGTCCTCTTTCACAGACTGCAAACTAGAGATTGGGTGGTTTCAGTCCATCTTGCAATCCGCCACACCCATCCATATCTCTCCCCGGCTCTCCTTATCTTCCTATCCCATCTTATACTTCTTCACATTTATCATACACGATGCCATGATACTAGGTCATCTAGACATGGTGCCATCTCGAAGGTTTTGTTTTTTAATCATGCCTCTAGAAAGCACGAGTTTTTATATGTCTCTTTGGTTTCTTTTTTTCTTTTTCTTCCTTTTTTTTGTTTGGCAGCAAGCGAAGCAGGTGAATTTTACACTTCAATACAATGCCGCTGGGCATACACGACATGGTCATTGCACGGGTGTTTTGTTCTCTTTTTTATGTCGATTTTCTTCTTGTTTTGGCTTCGACAGGGCGAAAAGGTTGTACAAAATTGGCGGGGTAGGCTACTTCACTTTTCTTAGGGAACTGGAATGGCGGCGTTATAGGTTTCTCATACGGAGCCTTTGCTTCAACGACTTTTTTATGGTAAACGCAAGATACCACCGAGCATTATTTCACCTAATTGAACACTTCTACTAATGATATAAGAAATCTTGTTTTCCTTTGTCAGAAAGGCTAGCACGTTAACCTAAAAATGTTGTTGGTTTTGACGTTTGTTTTGCAAAATTTATATAAGTCGATCCGATGCTATGGGGGAGAGGGCGGGGAGTTGAAAAGAAAATAAAAGAATAAATAGAAAGGAACTAGTAAGAAATATTAAAAAAAAAAAAGAATGAAAGAATAATAAAAAATAAAGAAATAAAGAAAATAAAACCGAATTGAAGCATTGTATCGCCACGATTGGAAGCACCTCGTATCCACTTCAACACAACCAACGTTGGTCACTGGCCCTTACATACAACAACTTATATTTACTTGCAAGACACTCTCCTAAATGAAACCACTAATTTTAAAACGCATATAGGAAAGCAGTCATCATAATACCCTTTGTCAACACGAAGAACATACTTGTCTGCTGCTGCTTGTCCAGCAGAAGGGGGAGTACGCCAATAGCTAGCTACAATATGTCGTACACTCGACGAAGCATCGAGACGCAAGCTGCCCGCACATGCGAGACTGGCCACAGCATAAATGGATGCACGATGCAAGAAGCAAAGAGAGAAGCGCAAAACAAAAATATTGCAATGGCAGAAAACAGTATGTGAATTATTAAGAGGTATGATAATGATATGTGGTATAGAGTCCGTAAGCGTATACTTTTTTGTTGAACTTTTTTGTTGGTTTTTTCGGACACATAGGAAAACAGAATAAAAAAACACAATAAAAGCAAATCGAAAAGGAGAGGCAATGGCAAATGAATCAACCTATGTCACGCAATTGGGTTGCTCTTCTGCTTAGTGCTGAAGAGCAAGAACCGGTTGGTGGCATGGTTGTTCTCTTAAACAGGGTATCTCAAATGCAGAAACCGAACAACCCGAAACAAACGGCAAACAATGGGGTATTAGATGCTTTAGGGCCGCCTCCCTTTTTTGGCGGTTGTCGTCGTAATTAACATCTTCCGAGTGAAGAATGGGGGGAGAAGGGTGGACGCGAGAACGAAAAAAGTTGCGAAACAACGAGGTGTAGCCGTTAAATCATCACAATAACTCATCACCGCCGATTGAACAGCGAACCTGAACGCGCATTCTATGCGGTGGCAGCGACAACAGGGGTGGCGGTGACGGCCTTGGGAACCTCAGCAGCAGCCTCCTCAGCGGCAGCAGCCGGGGCAGCGGCCTCGGCCTCAGCCTCGGCGGCAGGAGCAGCGGCAGCAGCAGAAGCCTCCTCCACAGGGGCCTCAGCCTCAGCGGGCTTCGCCTCGGCAACGGCAGCAGCGGCCTCCTCAGTCTTGGCGGGGCCAGGGGACTTGTCCTTGCGGCCCAGGCGGACGGTGTTGCGGAGACGAGAAAAGCCCGATGTCTTCTTCTCACCCTCATCGTCCGACTTCTTGCCACCGAAGTTGAAGGGCAGCGACGACTTGCGCTTGTCGCTCTTGACCTCCTTCTTCTCGCCGTTGGTAGCGGCGGCAGCGACCTCAGGGGTAGCCTCAGCGGCGCTAGCCTCAGCAGCAGGGGCGACCTCAGTAGAGAGGGGCTCGGTGGCCTCAACAGCCGGGATCACGGGGGCAGTCGCAGAGACAGCAGCAGGCTCAGCCGCGACATCCTTGGCAGGGGGAGCAGGGGCGGCCTCAGCCTCGGCCTTCTTCTTGGAGAAGCCCAGGTTGCCGAAGATGCTAGATTCGTTAGACAGTTGTCCAGGGAAAATGCACAGCGCAGTGTGGCAAATGGGTAGTGAGCTTACCTGCCACGCTTGGTAGCGGGAGGGGTCTTGACCTCAGGGGTGGCAACAGCAGGGGCCGGCTCAGCAGCCGGCTCAGCAGCAGCCTCAGCCTCAGCAGGGGCGGCCTCGGCGGCAGGAGCCTCGACAGCAGCCTCCTCAGCGGCAGCAGCAGGGGCAGCCTCAGCGTCCTTAGGGGCCTCAGCAGCGGCAGTCTCCTTCTTCTCTTCCTTCTTCTCTTCCTTCTTGCTGCCAATCAGGCTGCCAAAGATGGAAGTGCGCTTGCCAGAAGCAGAGCGGCGCTTGGGCTCCTCCTTGGCAACCTCCTTGGGAGCTTCCTCCTTAGGGGCCTCCTGGGCAGGAGCAGCAACTGCGGCCACGGCAGCGGGAGCAGCAACGGCAGCGGTGGTAGCAGCGGCAGCGGGCGCCTCAGCGGCAGGCTCGGCAACCTTGGGAGCCTCCTCGGCCTTGGGAGCAACCTCCTTCTTAGCGGGCTTCAGCGAAGCAAGGGTGCTCTTGTAGGTCTCACTCTCCGTGACGGTGGCAGCGAGCTCCTTGGCCTCGGCAATCTTGGCTTTGAGCTGAGCAACCCAGTTATCACGGTCGGCAGCAGTTGGGGCCTTGAAGACGTGCTTGTGGCCCTTGGCGGTGACCTGGAACTTGTTGGCACCCTCGGTGGTGGGCTCAGAAGCATCGGCCTAAGTAGCGGGGATATGATGTTAGAAAAGAAAAGTCTACGTGTAGTTTTCTCTCCGCGTTATAACGCGAAATGAAGCAATACATATACGTACCAGATGGATAACACCGTGGGGCTTCTCACCCTGCTTGTCGCCATAGAAAAGGAGACCCTTGCCGGTCTCAGAGGCCCAAGAGACAACGTGGTGGGCGGTCTCAGTGACCTTCTCGGACTTGACATACGCAGCCAGGTCCTTGGGGGTCACGGCCTCCTTGGGAAACCAGAAGAACTTCTTGGTGTACAAGAAGCTCTTGGGGAAACCAGAGCCCTTGGCCTCGAGGACACCCTCCTCGATAGGCTCGGCCGTCTTCTTGGGCTCTTCGGCAGCGGCAGGAGCCTCGGCAGCGGCCTCAGTAGCGGCGGGAGCCTCAGCAGCAGGCTCAGCAGCGGCCACGGCAGCGGGTGCCTCGACAGCGGCAGGGGCCTCACCGGCGGTCTCAGCAGCAGGAGCCTCAACAGCGGCAGGGGCCTCGGCGACAGCCTCGGCGGCGGGAGCCTCAACGGCGGGGACCTCAACGGGTTTCTGCTCCTCAGCCATTGCGACGGTTGTTGTGTTTGGAAGGTTGGTGTACGTTGAACGGTTGTTGTTTTGGGATGAGAAGCCTTGCGGACAGCTTGTCGGATGTGATTTTTCCGGTACTGGGAACTTTGGGTATCTTGCGATTAGGGGGGGTATCGAAGGGTATCTTAGGAAAGAAAAAGAAATACAAGACTATAATGAAATAGGGGTATCACAAGAGAAATCGAAAGAAAAAGAAAAGGGAGTATTAGTGAAGGGTGTTTGTGCTTTGAACTGGTCAAGCTGGGTATTTTGTGTGCGATGTCAAAAGAAAGAAGGGTGAGGAGAGCAGAGGAGAAGAAAAGAGAGGAGAGAGGAAAGGGGAAGAAAAACAGAAGTATGAAGAAAAGGCAGGAACGGTTATTTTAAAAGAAGAGGAAGGAGCAACGGAGGGCAAGAGTAGAGCAGGGACCCGTGGCCAAGGGGGAAAGGGACCACCTCACAGGAGAGACAGAAAGTGGTCTGGGTGGAGGATGATCCGCCTGAGCAGCTCGAAGTACTTTGTACACTTACATCTGATTGGCTGGACAGCACAAGTGTCGAATGAGGAAGGGGCACTTGGACCGCCTTTGATAGACGCTCTTGCTTTGGAAGGGAATGGGAGTGGAGGGGGAGCAAGGAGGGAAGGAGGGATGGAGGCAGAAAAGACGTTGGATGACGAATGAGCAACGCCTATGGGCAAGAGCAACCAACGACCTGCACGAAGTGCAAGCTGCACAAGCCAGGGCGTGCGGCGAAGAGTGGTGGCTTTCCTGGTGCTTGCCTGATCCTACAATTTACACATTGGATGGCAGAATACTGCATAGTACTTGCCCGTCTCATGTACAGCACTGAGCTCCTACCTTTTTGCCTCTTTGTGACCGCGCCTGCCCATGGGCGTTGATTGCTCAGATTGTTGCTCAGTTGCACCTGCCCTCCCTGAGCCCCATCGGTTCTTGCTTGGGGAAGTTTTGCCATCTCGTTTCCTGTGCCTAATGTCCATTATTTGGGCCTCCACAGTGAGTGGCTCCTCCTTCATATTGGGACGTTGTTGCTGGGGAGAGCAGCCTGCCTCTCTGACCTGACCAGTGCGTTTGTGCGAGAAACAGTATCGTACCTCCGTACCTGCCCCTTTTCGACATGAAAAGCTTTATTTGCTGATTTTCCCTACTACTCTCTGATATGTGGTTTTGGGGCCACACATGGACGATTGAAATTGCTCGGCCAGCGCAGGGGTGGGAAATGGAAAAGCGTAGTGACGCCCTGACAGGGGTGATCGTGGTACGCTTTTTCCAGGGCAGGAGCAAGGACCAAACACGGTGTCTTGTGGGTGGCGGGCAGGCGACCGACAAGAAACCCGATACGCGGCAGGTGGGCTGAGCACAGGGCTCTGATCGTCATTTGCGCTGCCGGCGAGATAAAGCGTGATGTGCGCATCGCCCTGACGATGTAGGTACGGTAGGGGGGGCATCATTTTATTTTGGAGCGTATAGTTTTGCTAGTGCGCGCTACGGCGGCAGGGCAACGGCGAATGAAGGTGCCACCGGCAGCCTGTATGACACGTCTTCAACATCGTATTTCGCGAGGAAGGTGTGAGTTTTGCTGTCGGCCTACCGTTGTCGAGGAAGGCGCCCTCCGTAGCGGCGGCGTGCCGTGCGGGCATGTGGGCGTTTGGGGTGGACAGACTGGGCGCTCTTTCGCATTCCAGCTGCGTCGTGAAAATTCTGCGTTTCGATGCGTCAAAGAATCGTGCAATTGTTCGGCCTTTTTCGTGTTCAATTTTTAACTTTTCATCCCGTTTTTTTACGAGGTTGGCGTGCCAGGCGTGTCAAACCCGAAAACGTTTTCATCTTCTCGTTTTTCGCGTTTCTTTTGTCCCCTCGGAACAGTCGTGATGAGTCAAGGAAACTGGTGCCAAGGGCGAACTGAGAGCGCGCCTGCGAAGTCATGTTTCCAATCTCGGACCCATCACATAGCTTTTGGGGGCGGAAACAGGAGGAGCTTGAAGATGGCATACTGAATAGCGAAGCAGCACAATGCGCTGCGTGTTCTCAAAAATACGTTGTAATTGTGCCGTATCCCTACGAACCATCGCCTACCATACCGGGAACAACTGAAGCGGTGGAAAACGGATGGCACAGCGCGGTGAATGAATCCGTGCTTTCTTTTTCTGTGCATTCAGACGACCTTGGAGCTGCTCCAGGAGGGGAGCAGAAGGAGCTCGAAAGTAAATAACAACTGGCAGGCTGGCCTAACCCAGTCCCGGGAAACCACACTAGAGATACTTGCCTGCAAAGTACCGGCATTTTTAGTGGGCCAGAGTCTAAGTCGCAGCGCATCAAAAGCGAATGGACACCTGCCCAGAGAGTGGGTCGCACCTACTGCAGCAGCCTGCAGGCGCCATGTGACATTTTGGTTTTTTTATTTTATTTATTCTTAAGGTACGTCTTTTCCAGAGCATATTCGTCTTGCAATCGTGATTCAGCACAGAGGTGTTATGATACGACATGGAGCCTCCTTGGTCGGTATGTGGCAAGAATGGGCAGCGAAAACCTTTTAAACGAGGAGGGTCCGGTGTTTTCCCACCCCTTCCCTTCTCTCGTTTTCCTTCGTGTCGATCAGGTCACAAAAAGAGGGTCGAAAAAGAGGCAGGAGCAAAAGCGTTGGCCCCAAGCCTGTCCGTCATCAGCATGTGCGAATCTGGCGTGCAGGGCGTGGCTTCCTGAAGAGAGTCAAGTCGCTCCTAAAGGGGTAAACACAATAAATCGATACATCGGCACACATCAAAACGAAGTCAACCTCCTCGCCGAAATGTTCTGTACGATGTAAGATATACAGAGAGAGATGCGCCGTGTCACTTTGTACAGCAACGCAAGGGAACGCGCAAAAGCGTACAAAATAAGAAACGAGAATTATGGGTCTGGCGCATGCCCTGGCCTGGACTGTTGTTACTGGCTTTGGTTGCCCTGAAAACTGTCCGCTTTCCTGATCCTTAGCAACGGGAAAAGGGAAGCAAAACGAAGGGCTCCACTTGCCAATTAAATTTCGTCCCGCGACGCTAATATCGCGATCCACTGCAATTAAAGTCGAGACAGTGCATCAAAAATGGTTTTGGACCAGTGGTCCCTTATTTGGCGCTGGAGGATTGGGAGGAGCCGATGTCACATTTTGGAATACATTCGTGCCCTTTTGTTTGGATGCTGATGACCTGTGCCCCGTAGTTTTTTATACCTTTTTGAAGAACTGCTTGTGAGAGAGACTGGTTCGTCGCAGGAACGCTCTTGCCTTTTTGCTTCCGTGCGTATCGCACTTGACGAAGCAAGAAGGTGAGATGGGTGACTGCGTGTCGTACCTTCTTCGCCGTGCTCCTTCCCTTGTTAACAGGCTCACACCGCTGCGTAACTGCCTTGTATTGAGTAACCTGCCATTTTTGACAATCGTTTTGCGAGGCGATCCCAACAGAAAAAGGGCATCGGTCGAGAACACACGGCGCACTCAGCCAGGCCCCATCTTTTCGGAGAACCACCAAAGCCCGCTCGCCCACGCATGTTCTTGTTCACCCAATGCTCGCAATCCTCTGCCTGACTGCTTACGTCTTACTGGTCTAGCCTTGCCCACTTGTCATCTTGTTCTGGCATGATGCAGTCCGACAGAGAGGCGGCTGACATGCCGTCCCTGATTTGCTGCTCTGGAGGTTGCACACTATTATCCTGTTCTGCTTTCGTTGGCTTTGGCCGCATGTTTCAAAACTGCTGGCTACGGGCTGGGCAGCGCGCCTGGTTGGGCCGTGTTTCGAGGCTAACTTCGTTATGCCGTGGCTTCAGGGCCTGTCCTGGCCTTGATCCCGGCCAGGTGCTTGACGCCGTGCTTCGAACAAGTCGACGATCAACCAACCAATTGTCAAGAAAGCAGGCTGGACTGGGCTTCAAGCACGACATTCCCAGAAGATGTACCCAGGCAGCCAGCCTACTGCCCATGCCTATTAACTACTTACCCACTGGTGCTGTTACCGCTGAGGCTAGATGTTATCCTCGAGGTTGTCAATGGTTGTATTTTTCATTTGATCGTTGTACAGGATTCCCCAAAGCGACAGCTCCATTTCTCCGTCTACGAGAAGCTCCTTGCTAACACAGCATCCCCGTTTGACATGAGAGTCCACGAAACGACCGCAGAGCCAGCGAAGTCCCTCACAGCTTTCAATATACTTTTGCCATCCCTGGATGACAGACAGCAGATCCGTGCCTGGGCTGGCCGTTCTCAGTTCACACAAAACACGCAGGTCCCCTGGCTCATTGTCATCGCGCCGCCCATTTTGCTTGTCTCACTTTGGCGGGTAGCTCAGACACCGCTTCAGACACCTTCGTGAGGGACGGTTGTGAAGACACACACACACACACGACCAGGGCTGAACAAACAAGTCAAGGCCCCGAAGAAATGGACAAGAAGAGGAATTAAGAAGCTAACTAAACACCCCCGACGGCCTGGCGTCACACTACCGGAAGCAAGACACAGGGAAGAAAAGCAAAATACCAGTCGCCGAAATTCAACGTACGTCGTCTGGAAAGACACAAACACGAAATCCGTGCAAGATGAAGAAAGTGGAGTGCTTCAGGTTGATACTCATATCTGCGTCCCCGCCTCCTGGTGCGTTCTTTGCTGCCTCATTTTCTTTTCTTTTTTTTTTTCTCCCCCGCTGCTGTGTGCCCCAAACCTTTAATTGATTCTTTATCTGGCTTGCCGCATTTGCCTGGAAATGACAAGCTACTGGCTTGTGCTTCTGCACCTGCGAATCATTCTCAGTGGGTATCAGCAAACGACGATCACCTGGTGGTGCTAGCGAAAACGAGCTTACATTGACGATGTGCACACAATGACGATCAGCTCTGCCGCTTTCTCCGGCGGTTGTTGACGGTCTGATAGGGGTTGGCTTGCTGGTCCCTTTGCGTGCCCCTCCGTTGAAGATTACTGGCAATAATTATGTTGTTCTATGGTGGTTGGATTCGCTGTTCGGAGGCGAAAAGTCGTTGCATCAACTTTACCATGTCTTTGCTTTGGGCCGCTTCGTCTCGCCGCGCCATCCCCTACCTCAACACCATCCCCGACACTTGTTGCACCACTCCGCCCGACATGCAGACGAAAAATCTCGTCAGAGATACGATCCCTCTCCTTCCGCTTCTGGTGTTCCCTATTGTTGGCGTTCATGATAACAAGCGCACCGCTCACTACTGCTTTGCTTCACACCATCTTTCATGCTCCAACACCCATGCTCCTCCCACATGCTTTTAGTGCTTGCATGAAAATACATGCCGTTGACCCACTCACCCATCACTCATCAACACCGCCTTTTTTAACAGGAGGATAGCACACATAGCCGGGCAAGAGAAAATGGGAAAAGAGACGTGCAAAGGGGATGTTGGACGTCTCGAGGCCATTCAAGGCCATACGAGCCAAGGACTTGATTCTGCCCAAGCCTTCTTTGCCCCCCACCATGGGTCACCTGGGTCGCATGATCCCATTATCACGGAGGACAGACACACTCAAACCAGACGCAACCCAGGCAGGCCAAGCAGACCGAGCGGACAAACAAACCAAGGAAACATCAAGGCAACCCAAATGCAGTCCCCAAGTGAGTGCAACCAATCCTGGAGGTTACCTTCGAAGGCACATCAAACCGCAGGTGGCAGAGAGCGAGCGGCCGCCCTCCACCCGCTCATTTTGCCAGCTCGACAGAGTTACTATTAATTTGAGTCGATTTTATGAATTCGAGCACTTTCAACAACCGCCGTTCCCCTCCATACGCCGGCTGCAAACCAAGGAGAAGCGACAGTGCGTGTGGAGTCATCCAGTGCACAGGTTTGTCGACCTGTCAAACCTTCGGTCTTGTCCATTTGCGTTTCTACGTCTTGTTCCTGTCTTTACACCTTCTGCGACGTTTTAATCTTTCCCGTTTCGTTGCTTAGCCGTTGACTACTTTCGTCTGGTGTTGCATCTCCCCACCCTTTGTGTCTTATGACGTCGAGCCCCCTCTTTCCACTTGACTGGCGGCGTCCTTCGCATCTCCGATGTGCGCTGAAGAGACATGCCACATAAAGGTCCTGTTCCGATCTCGATGCCGTATGGAAAGGGAACCCGTTGCAAACAAAAGTGCATACTGATGCATATTGCCTTGTTCGACGTGCCCCCGGAACCAGAAAAACAAAGAGAGGAGTAACGACAAAACAACTTCCTCGGTATACAAAAGACATCGTTTTGTCATTCTGCGGTAGACACTTTGTGGCGCGGTCTCATCTTTGCCTATTATTTCGTCATGCCCCGCCCACACATCCATAGCCTGGCCTTTCTGCCTACCCTGTGTTCAGAGTACACATGCGATCTCAGCTCCCGTCTTAGATTGACGTTTAATGGCGTGCATATTGCCACAAACTGTACCGCCTCTGCATCTCGTGACTTTGTACCGTTTTGGGGGGGGGGGAGGGCAATACGATGTCTCGTACCAAACTGGCCTGGCAAAGACAGACTTTGGTCGACATCTGGCACGGGCTGTGAAATACGAACCGGCACCGGTGATGATGCGGAGGCGACTCGGTGGCGACGGCGCTGTTCAGTGCTGTTCAGAGTACAAGCTAAACGCAGACGGGTCACATCCTACCGAGCCCTCTTTGCCAGTAATGCAGATGAACACATAGAGTGTCGCAGCCGCTCGTTCGTTTGTTTTGGTCATGTTCTTGCCGGCAGCGGCCTGAGTCGCTCAGGAGCGTTGACCTCAGGCGCCTTTCATTGCCTCTTTTGGCAGTCTTTGCCTCTGCTCGCGCAAGATGGGCAAACTTAGAAAGATGATCTACGCAGCAACCATTGCTTTTTTTGCCAGCAATGCAGTCAGAAAGCGACCAATGCATTGGCGATGGAAGAAAATGGGCCGCCAGGTTCTCTGGCCTCGGCGCGCTCTCACCGATCACTTATTTCTTCTTTCTTATTTGGGCTTGTCCGTTTAAGCGTGTCTCCTCCCTGTCTACGACCTTCCTTTGGCCATGATGTGCATATTCATATACGAAGCACAGCAAGGGAGACAAGCAAAAAGGGACGTTATAGGGAGGGCAAGAAAACGCGAAAAACTAAGACAATGTAATAATGGAACAGACACACACAGAGCAGAGAGAAAGTGAGAGAGAAGCGCCGTCGCGTGGTCGACATGCACCAACCGTACCACTCCCTCTTTTGCCCTGACTCTTCCCTCTGGACCCTTCTTTCGCATTCTAGCAACAGAAGGTAGACTGTCGATCGATCCTGCGAGCCTGGCGAGAGGCCCGTTCGTCTTATTTTGCTGCAGTAAATCTGACGCAAGGACCGGCCGCTTAAAAGGCTCTTTATGAGCATGAATCCACTTGCTCCTTCACCCCCCTTCCTTTTGGCGAGCCCTGCCTCGTGTTTTCTTAATATCATATGATGTTCTTTACACTGCCAATACGGCCCATGGGTGTCGTCTCTCGGAAAGTGCCGGTCTAGTTTGGTTTGTCATACGTCTTTGCCAAAGCAACAGTGGACAGATCGATTTTGTTAGTGTCAGCTGATGGCGAAAAGCCGGCAACAAATGGCGAGACTTAGGCTGAGAGTATTGGGCGTAGCAAGTGGACAAAGAAGACAGCCGCCCGAAAGGCCAACGGTTAGGACACACGATGACAGCTAGGCTATTCTTCTTAATTCTTCTTAAATGTATGCAATGTCATAATGTCATTCATGTTTTGACAGTTCATTTGTTGGCCTCGCCCGTTTCCCAAAGTGTCGGTTTATGGCCATTGCGAACGCCACGCGTCCAGTTGGCTTTACGGGATTGGGTCCCCCCCTCCCTCCCCCAGGTCGAGCCAACGGTCGGGGCGAATTCAACAGTGCGAAGCCCACCACCATTTGGTAATAAAACAAAACCAAAACGACGAGATCGGCTTGCTTCCGGGTGGTCCATTGGTATCTGGCCCTGCTTTGTAGTTCTGTATAGTACGGAGACCGCCTGCCTACCATCCTCCATTGTCGATTCCAGATGGGATGCCTAGGCGAAAGCCTCTCGCTAGTCCAAGGCGACCTTGGCCAGTCGGGCCAGCAGCGACATCATCTCTCAGCCTTGCGTTCAGGTACCGGGAACATGGACGAAGAGACGCGCCAACAAGGCTGCTTTGGAGATTAGAAATGGACGGCCGTCCATAGGCAACCCGTACTGACTTTGAGCACAACAAAACCAATCCCAAGAGAGCGGACGACGGCATCGTGCGTTGATGCCATGTAGATGATAAATGTGAACCCCTTTTCATTTGTCGATGAGAACGAAGTAGCTCAAAACAATATCTCAACACAGAGTCTTGGCAAATATAGAAAGAAAAACAAGCAGAGGCGTGAATACCGGCATGACCAATTGCCCCAAACATTGCCAAGGAAAAGCATGCAAAAAATAAGAATAAAACAAAAGAAATAAGTCCCAGCCTGCCCTTCTATAACGGACTCCCTCCAAGAAAAGCAAAAAAAATAACTTTTGAAAGGCACATGACGCCTTAGGTATTAGAGTCTAATAATGAGAGGAATCAAAAAAAGGGAAAGGAGAAAGATGCAATATCGTGCATCCATCAAGGGAAAGGGATGTGAGCAGAGAGGGACGAGAAGCGGCGGGCGGTAGTAATCAAGCAACCACGTGCTCCTCCTCGTTGCGTGTTCAAAGCCTCGACAACTGTCTATAAAAATGAGGGCAGAAGCAGTGGAGATGAGACGTCACCATTTGCTTGCTGCTGTAACAACAGTATGTTGAAAACGAGAAAGGAAAGGTATGCGAAAAGTGTACGTATCCGGTACCGGTGCCCCTTCCGCTGCCCGACCATCCAAGGGCGCAATGAGTCTGTCCTCTTCGCACCTGAGAGCCAAGAATGGAAGAAACGAGCTTCTGCTGAAGAGATCCTAAGCTCCCAAACCTGCTGACCAAGGACGGGGGTTGTGGGGTCGCGAAATCGGACACGAAAATGTGTATAAAACAATGAGGCAATCGTAGGCGTAAAGAAAATGACGGACCACAAGCAGTGACCGGGGGGTATATGGCGTATAGGGCTTGAACTCGGACGTAACTCTAAATCAAAGCTGTCCAGGAAAGCTAGATTCTCGACACCAAGGAACTGCCAATCCAATGACGAAAAAAAGGGGACAAAACGTAAACAAAAAGAAAAGCAAAAACAAAACCTGTCATCTTTCTTCTTTTGGTTTAGTTCATTGGTTCTTCCCCAATGTTCGGCAATGTGGGAATGCCGCCAAGGTTGAGCCCCATCGGGTTCTGTCCCAGCGTCGCTGCCATGCTTGACAGAAGGTTCTGCTGCTGGGCAAGAACCTCGGGGTCGCACGCCGGCGAGTGTTGCTTGTGCTGTTTGTTTGTTAATACGTGTGTATGAGCAAAATAAGAGATGAGAGTTGTGGTAAACACTTACATATTTGAGACCGTTCAAGTTCTTGTAGCGCTTGCCACAATAGTCGCACTTGAAAGGCTTCTCCTTCTCCATGCCCATGGTGCCCGGGTACGGCGCAGACGTCTCCGGGTTCACAATCGAAAAGGTGCCGTCACCGTTCTCATGCAGTTGCTGGGTTGCATGGCCGTGGGCCTTGTGGTATTTGAGGCCGTTTTGGTTCTTGTAGGCCTTCTCGCAACCAATGACAGGGCAGCGGAAGGGCTTAGGCTCCTCAGGCAGCAGGAAGGCGGCGCTCATCTGCTGCAGAAGAGCCGCGGTATCCGTACCCGGCGGGAACTGCGACTGGTCGAGATTGAAATTGGCCAGCTGCTGCGCCAACGCCTGCTGCTGCTGGCTGAGCTGCGGGGATCCACCACCAGCGGCACCATTGGGACTGTACAAGCTTTTCGCAGGGTCGTTGATGGTGCTAAAATCAAGGCCGCCCAGGTTGTTCGCAAAACCCATTCCAAAATTGTTGGTCATGTCCATGTTGCCCAGGTCCATCTTGAGGCCGAGGCCGGCAACATCCTCGTCGTCGTCCAAATCCGGTGTTGACTCGTGGGAGAATTGTGTCTGGTTGGGAAAGCCTTGCTGGGTACTAAGGGTGGGAGTGTTGACCGACGAGACCGTCGGGTTGTTGGCGAAACCAAAGTTCGCCGCGGCTGGGGTGGTCGGGGTAGATGTGCGCAGGGCCTGGTGGGCGAGCCCACTGCTGTTGAGGTTGAGCTGTGGCCGCTGCTGGCCGAACAGCTGGCGGGTCTGTTGGATGGTGCGCTGATTGCTACTGCTACTGTCGTCCATGTCCATGTGGCCAACGGCATCGTCCATCTCCATGTCGCCCACAGCGTCCATGTCGTCATTCATCGCTAGCGCCTGGTGCTTGGGGGCTATTGGTGTAGCCTGTCCAGAATGTGTCTGCTGCTGCTGCTGCTGCTGAACACCACTGGCTGGCTGCTGGAGCTGCTGTTGGCGCACCATCTGCTGGAAACCACCGACACCGAGGCCCATGCTCAGACCGTTGCCGTTGCCGTTGGCGGGCGCACCGCCCGGGCGGCTGCCTGCCTGCCCAAGCTGACCTTGCTGAATGGCCTGAAGGTTGGACTGGCCAGGGACACCGAGTGGCGCGCCGTTGGCATTACGCTGGCTGCCCGGGATGGACAGCGTATTGCCGCCAACATGACGCGAGGTGGACGGCGCCTGGCGGGTGTGGCTTTCCTCGTAGTGCTGGAGGAGGTCGTGCATGGTGGGCCAGATGCGATCACAGCACATGAAATCCCGCATGAAGTTGGCCTCCATCTTGGGGAGGTAGGAGGTGGAGTGTAGGGATGGCGATTGGTGGGCCGCCATGTTTGGCGACGTGCCCATAGAAACACCCATCATCCTGAAAAATGATGAAATTAAGATTAGCACCGGACGTCGTCGTAGGGGAAGAACGATGCGATTGAAGTGAGAGCGCCGATCGATACATAAGATGGCTGAGGAGTGCAGGCACGATGGAACAAAGGGATGGCATGCATGGTGCGATTGAAAGAGTGATGGACAGGTTGGGGATGGATAATGGGGGGATGCAATCGAGGTGGAGGGGAGGAAGAAAAGATTCGCAAACTTACTCGTCCCGAATGAAGCTGCTGACGGACAGTCCGCCCCAGCTCATACCGCCGCCCATGAGGCTGCCCGCCAGACTCTCGCGCCGTGCGCGGTGGGCATCGGCGCGGTTGGGGTTGATCATGGAGATGGGCTTGGGCCCGGCGCTGACAAAGGAGTCCTGGCGGCCGCGATTCATGGCGGTCTCGAATGGGTGACTAGACGTCATGTTGGTGTTCTTCTGACGGTTCTCAGGGGTGTGAGGGCTGTGGTTGCGAAACGAAACAGGGCGACCAAAGTCGACGGAGATGCCGAGGGCAAAGGCGGTTGGTGTTCCTATCACGTTCCCTTCCTTGATGTCTCTGTCGAGGTCGGCGTCGAAGCCGACGGGCGATGTCCGTCTTACGGTCGAGGGTGTGGATGAGGTGGAGGGTGAGGTTGGCGTTGAGGATGTAGTTGAAGTTGCGGTTGTGAAATTGGAAGGAGTTTGAGAAGACTTGGTGGGGCAAGTCGGAGAGGGGGGCTCAAGGTCGTCTCTCTCGTAGCGACTAGTGCCACGGTGCTGGTCGTCTGTAAAAAGACGACGATGCTTTCTCGGCGGGGAGCTACCAGCAAGCGACGACGACAGAAGACGTCGATGGGCCGATGGATTCAAGGGCACGATTGTCGCAGGGGATGCAGTCCCAGCGGGCGAAGAGGGAGTGGCGATGGCAGGAGAGGCCGACGACGAAGACAACGGCTGAACAACAACAGGCGACGGCAATTTGGTGACCTCCTTCAGGCTGCAGTGAGCAACCGATTCGACAAGGCGGGTGTGGGGAAACAGGTCAAAGTCGCTGTGACTGTCGTCGGGGGATGCGGAATGAGGAGTGGCTGGCTGTGGCGTGGGCGAGAGAGAGTGTGATGAGTAAATGAGAGGAGAAGGGGAGGATGAGGTTGATGGTGAGGGTGAAGATGGAATTGACGTGGAAGAGATGGTAGCCGTGGTGGCAAGAGCGTCAGTAGATACGCGATAGCCGTGGGCGGTGGGGGGATTCACGGTGCTGGCGTTGTTGGAAAGAGCATGAGTCTTGAGCGCAGAGGACTCGTGCAAAGACGTGCGAGAGGAAAGGGCCGCAGTGGCAGTTGCAGGCGTCATGCGGCAAGTGGCGGCGGCGAGGGAAGCACCTCGGCGAGGACATGCGCCAGCGGGAGATGCTCCAGAAGGAGTACTCGCAGCCGTCGATTTGGCTGCACACGCAGTCTGCTGCTGGGAATTCGTGGACGCTGAGGGGGCTGTCGCACGAGATGACGCGAGGTCGTCGGTACTTGCACCAAACCACCTAAACGCTTTCTTCATCGTGTCTTTCTGTGGCGGGTAGAAGTCTCTGGTACTTGGCGAGCTGCCCAGGAGCCTGGGCAGCCTGTAAAAGAGGCTATAAGTGAGCCTGAGGCGTCTCCGGTGGGGCTCTCGTCCGCCGTCGAGCCCGTCAAAGAACAGAAAGGCGAAACCGGCGCGGACTAGCGCTGTCTCGAGGACTGGTGGATCTGGGCTCAGGGGACGTTAGGGGCGCGTGTTAACGGAGTTTGTGGTGGTAGCGTCTCCAGTGGCACAAGTGGGTTTCTGAGAGGACAAGCGGCCAGGCTATTTGGTGCCGTATATGTGGGTGGCGCTTATTGTTGGCAGACCGGCCGAGGCGGCCTAAGACGACAGAAGCGAATGCAGGAGCAACAGAGTAACAAGATGGGGCGTGGGAATAGAGAGTGGGAATGGATGAAGTTGAGAGCATGAAAAGGGAAGCGATATGCAACAGAGTGACTGTACAGACTATTAGTGGAAAGGTGCGTGGCAGTCGTGCAGTCAAATGCTTGTACGGCGTAGTGCGCTCTTGCGCGTACGAGTCCGCGTCGTCGCCGCAAAGTGGGCAAAATAAATAACGACGGTGAGTAAGGATGCAATGTAGCGCCGAACGATCGTCAAGATGGACGGTAATGGGCGAAACGATGGCGATGTTGTTTAGACAGGAGAGAGAGGAGGAAAATGAGGAAAGGTGAGGAGAGTTTATTTTGTTGTGGGAAAGAGAAGGAGAAAGGAAGAGAAGAGGACGTAGGAAATGGGACAAGAGCAGAAGGGGCGAGGACAACGGCAACGGAATGAGCACCGGAACGGAAGGAGCGCGAGTGTGTCTTGGTTCGGGAAACCGTAAAAACGGAAGGAGCGATCGAGAGGTGTCTAATCGTGAGGTGGTCGTCGTTGCTCACGGAAGGCGGGGAGGTTGTGTTGGAAGGCACGACCCTCGGTGCAGGTGAGGCGGTTGTAAATAAGGCGAGAGGGAGTAGTTTTTGAGCTGGAAAAGATAGAAACAGACTTCGTTTGTCGTTGCACTTGTATTAATGATGCAGCGATGTCACTCGTCGCGATCGAGGTCCGGATTGTTCTGCATGCAAGTGCCGTGGGCGGTGTGTGGATCAGCAACACTGCAGCTAGGCGGAGCAGCCGGCATGCACAACAGAACAAAATCGAGTCGACAGAAGACGAGGTGAAGGTGAAGAAGGATGAGCCGAGAGACGGTAAGAGAAGGTAAAAGACGACACGGGAGGTTAGGAAACCACGGACGACCGAGTAAAGAGTAAAAGTGATCCAGAGGTAGAGAAGCAAGGCGACAAAATGACAGAAAAAGAAGAAGGGGAAAAAGGAGGAAAATACCCGTCTTCTTTTCTTTGTCCGAAACGCGAGAACGGCTTGCACAAAGTTAAGGCTTAAGGTTTTGCAAGATATGTAGGTCTAGGAAGAGTGTGCGGCGTTGTGAGGCGGGCCGACAGGTGGCATTACGATGACATCTCCCTGGGGCGGCTAGGAAGGAGGAAGGAGAGGGCGCAGAGACGGCGAACTGTAAGTGGTATGCGCAAGTGTACAAAAGGTGGCCGGGGGGATGGGCGAAAACAAGGGCGTAGACGACGGTAAGTTGAGAGGACGGTGCAAACAAGGTCAAAATAAAGTCATGCCAACTTGAGGGCAAAGTGAGGGAGAGGTGAAGGAGGACTGGAATAAAGACATTGGATGGCAGTGGTGTGTGTCTCGATAGGAAGAGACAGTATGAAAAGGAAAGAAGCAAGGCTAACCAGGCAAACAGAGAAGAGTCACGCACGGCAGGAAGGGAAGGCTGTCCGGAGGTTGACAGACTAAGGTAAAAAATAAAGAAAAGTAAAACAGGAAAGGACATGGACGAGGGACACCGGGGAGCGGTTAACATGTCATGTAGCTTCCTCGGGCTGCTAGTCTATCGTCGGCTGCTACTCACACTCCATACCATCTACAGTTTTATATCGCTTTCCGTTTTGGTTTACGACTTCCTACGATGTCGTCTTTTCGTCAACGCCAATCTAAGATCAGTTTGATTTTGGTTGGAGGTTGTGGGACAATGGGACCTGGGATCTACAAACGCTCGGCAGAGCACAGGACAACCGCGAGAAATAGGAGAAAATGACAATCGACCATAGTCCTTGTACGAAGCAAGAAAGAAGTAGAAAATGACGAGGGAGAGAGTGAGGCGGCCTGGTGTTGTTGAGCGAGCCTTCCGGCTCCGCATTCAAGGAATCTATGACACGCGGAATCCACCGAAAGAGCGTCGAGGCAAAGAGGACAACACGAGAGACGAGAGAGAGGCCGAAAGGGTCCATAACACTGCGGCTCTTTGGTTGGCCACTTGCGGCTTGGCTACCTTTGTCATGTTTTGGACTTTGCCGGCCTTTTCTTCTTCCTTTTCTTTTTTATATTCCTTGCCATCGACTGGGCCACGCCCAAGACGAGGCAAGTTACAAACAAACGGATCCACGGGAGGACAGAGCGGAGGTGGATGCAGACGAATGCAGATGTTGCAGCAGGGCTGATGCGGCTACGAATGTGTACAGTGATTGTGAAGGGCGAGCGGCCGAGAGGACGACAGGACGACGAAGGAACAACGATAACAAAAAAAGAAGACAAGTCTATGTCAAAGAGACGATACATTGGTTCGTCTCTTGACGACGGCGATCGCAGTTACGCCACCCAAGCTCCAAGGACCCAAGGGAAGGCGCTACAAGGAGCCGAACCGCCCTGGCATAAAAATATTATAAAATGGGGCGCGCGGTGGCAGCGAGAAGGGTTGAGACATGGGAACAAAGAAAGCAAGAGGCGCAGGCTGGCAAAGTACTGACGTAGGGACAGTGCGACCGCGAGTCAGACAAACTCACAAAAACAAGTAAAGGGGAATGAAGCTATGGTGAGGGTGCGTTTGTAAACCAGAGACAAACAGGCAAGACTTGGCCGCGAGAAATCAAATGATGGTGTGAAGCGCCGAAAGAGAGTGTGTGAGAGAATCCCAGCATGGAAGTAGAAATCGGAAAATAAAGGGAAATAAAAGGCACTGGTTGACACAATGTGGACGTCCAAGTTGAAAGACGGAAAGGGCGATTGGCCGACTAACACGACAAATCACCGCTAACAGCAAACAGCGTACCCAGAGGGCAGGGGCAGGTCGCGCAGGTCTCTTTTTTCCGGCTGTCAAGGCCGTGCGGAATATGGTAAAAAGAAGCGCTCGTCGGGATGGGTGGCACCTTCCCGACCGTCCGTTCACACAGTGGGCTCTGTTTGGGTCGTTCCAGCAGCAAGACGAAAATTAGGACCGCCTAGTGCGTGCATCGGCCCTAAGACGGCCGGATTATTGTGGCAGCAATCGCTTTAGGACGTTTTGGCGGTCGCTCTTCTTTCACCCAAAGAAGTCATTACAACTGAGGCTCCGATGACAGGGGCGTTCGGCTACTCTTGCTCTGTGCAAGTGGAACCGAGGCTGCCGAAGGACTGGAGCGTGCTGGACCAGGGTTCTGGAGGAAAACAGAAGTGGCAGGGTCTGGAGCGGCACGCTGCTTGCGAGCAACGCGAAGAGTCTCCGACATGACGATAAATCGATAAATCGATAAATCGATAAATCGATAAATCGATAAAAAGTCAAATCGTTACGCCCGGCTTAACAAGAAACGGGAGTCATGGCGATGGCTGGATTTGGCAGGACGGTGCCGGAACACAGAGGGTAAGCAAGACCAGACAGGGAATGCGCCGTCCACAAACGTCGCCCAATACAGGCTGTCGACACTGTGAGCCGGCTCTGTCCTTTGACATCTCAATCGACTTGCATCGAGAAGCACATTGGACTGTACTGCGCGATATTCCGTCTCTTGGCAGACAGCCAAAGCGGTGCGCCTGGACATGGGTGCTTCCCCTCTGTCTTCGTTGGAAAGCAGAAACCGACAAAAAGAGGTTGAAAGCGAGGGTGTGAAGTAACGACAAGGAGTCATCCGGGAGGATGCATGACACTATAGCAATGGCAGCCTGGCCATGTTCGACTCATCATCACGACGCAACCACAGTCGTCTTTTCCCGTGCCAAACACGAGAACTGAACCCTAACAGACTGCGCCTTTAGGAACCCTTGGCGACTCTTCTGCAAGTTTGCTGAATATGGATGCGCCTGGTCAGGACGGAGTCACATTTGTGATCCCAAGATTCACGGTACTATAGCCTGCTGGATGTAGTGGTGTACGATGTGCTGACAGAACAGGAGTTGAAATAACAAAAAAGTCCTCTAGCAGACCCCGGAGACACACACACTAGAGTCTTGGAAAGTTAGCATAAAATGTACGACGTATGACAACGAACTGTAGTCTTACATGGTGCCAGGAACAATCAGGAGCTGGCATAGGGGCGGCAAACTGCCAAGTATCGCCACACGCGTGGCACTATTTTGCCGGTCTTAAATGCTCTTGGGTGTGCTCTGCGCTGCTCACCGCTTCTGTGGAGGCCGGTGCATGAATTGCAACGCTCCAGAGGCAGGTACGATGGCAGGACGGCAACAGACACGGCTGACGGCCAAACGGCAATTGGACGCTGTGCCTGTTGACGTCGATGAGGCGAAGCGAGTCCAAGTGAGACGAGTGACGTTGAGAGAAGGGCGATCGGGAGAGACTGGGGCAGCAGGCGGAGAGCTGTCTGGTAACCTGACAATCTCGCTTCGCTTTTGCGGTGCTTCTCTTGTTCACTCCGTTGTTAGCATCCGCCGTGGCAAAAAAAAAGAAAAAGAAAACAAAAGACGCAAGGCATTGGGGATAGGGGCCGTCGAGCACCACCACACCAAGCCCCGGTATCAAGCCGTCCAGCCGCCTCCTGCCACATGGTGCCGTTCGCCCTGACATCGCACATGCATTTGACCTTGACTTCACACCCTCCTTCGCCTTAGCGAGCACACCAAGTGCCCAACGAGGCCCTCCTAGCGGGTTTGGGGGGTCAACCAGATGTCTCCTACCACTGCCAATTCACATTTTATTCCGATGCAATTCAACTGCTCTATTGCAATCCCATTGCCCGTTCGAGTCCCCCCTTCCATCTTTCTCTTTGTTTTGTCCTATTTCTTTCCCTTCGAAAAGTACGGTAAATTCAGACTAAGCAACCACCATTAGTGGGTGTATTAGAGATATCCCTTGCTATTTTGGCAGACAAAGCTGTCCGGCGACCGATCTAGATACACCAGTCGATTCCATTTATAGCAACGTCTTGGGCGTGAAACAGACGTCGCTTCGACACAAGAGATAAGCTACTTTATATCTCGAGCAGTAGCTATCTCTTTTGTTGTTTGATAGAGCAGCTCTCCACCACCCGATATCAAGTACATCTTGAAACCCGCTTCATCACTGATGCCCATAGATACGCAGCCGCGACTCATCCGCACTCCGGAGAAAGAGGAGGACAAGGTATGCTACGGAGTCCACCGCACTCAGGAAAGGTCGAACTGTATGCAACGAGCATCCTCTGGAGAAGGGAAAATATGGAGACCAAACCCCGGACTCACGGTGCAGCTTCACTTTACCGCCCGCGGCCTGACAATACGGACGCCAAACGAAGTAATACATGTAGTGAGAGTTTGTTCAATTCTCAAAAGGTGTCAGCCCTCAGGTTAAAAATGGGCAAATCGCCATACGCGGAAACCGGGGCTGCTTTCTGATGATTTTCTTCTCTTTTTCATCTCATCTCTAATCCTCTTTCTCGTTGTTCATCTCGCACGCTTCTCGGTTCCCGTCTCTGCCCGACCATGGTACGGCCACGGTAGGCAGATAATACAGACTTGCAGACGGATCCGCGCGCGGAACGAACTCATGCAGGCGAAAAGGCAACGGAAAGAAACTACAAACGAAACCAAAAAAAAAAGGAAAATTATCATCTCGCTAGATTTTCGCCCTCAGAATCACATCGCATGCAGGATGCAGCGCGTGCAGCGCGTGGCAACGTATACAACATGTGCAATGTAGTCAGAGTTCTCGACAGAGAAGAAATCACACCCCTGTCTGGATACACTCCCTGTAATCTGAACCATCATCCACCAGTCGGCCCACCGAAAAAAGAGGCCCCCACGATACAAATGTGGGCGAGTCGTTCACCGCCTTCACGGGACAGAAAGGAAAAAAGAACGAAATAAAAGGAAAGGGAAAATGCATCGAAGAGGCAAGCAGTGTCAATTTTGCGAAGAATCTACGCCGTAAACAAGAACGATAGTAAGACACGCTACTTTTGTATCCTACCTTGAAAGGAAAATGGAGGGGCTTGCATAGGGAAGGATGAGACAAAGAAAATAAATAATGAAAACGTACAACCTTGCTTTCTGTTGTCCGTTTTTGGGCGAAAGAGGGAGAATAACCGAGGCAAAGATAGGAAGCGACGACACTTCATCACAGAACAGTAGCTCTTGACATCACCGTCGTCTTCAGCAGCATTGCCAAACAGGGAGAAATGGAGACGGGGACGTGTGGATAGGCAAGGATGAAGGGGAGAGGATTAAACGCCGTCCGATGAAATCCACGCACGACCCATTGCCCGATTCGATGGTGTTGCAACCTTGCTTTTTTTTCCTTTCCTTTCTTTTTCCCTGTCTTGTCCGAGTGTGTGAGTTGACCCATCGTTGCTGCTGTTTTCTTATCGCCGCTTCGCTACGCTGAACTTTTTGTTTTGTTTCTCTTTGTTCGGTGACGCCCAGGAAAGAAAAGAGACTACGATTCTACGATACAGTCCGTGCCCTGTAGTAAATTAACTCTCAACAACATGTCTCCCAAAGAAACACAAGATGTCATAAACGATTGAAACTCGTAATTTCCATCTGTCCCGAAGGTTGTTTTACTGTTTTTGTATGCCCTTTTTTTTTTTTTTTTTTTTTTTTTTTTTTTTT
>LVYW01000002.1:5156693-5166978 GCA_001630435.1 Sporothrix globosa
TTTTTTTGCTGTCCACATCTTGCTCTCTTTCTTAGCTTGGCAGGGGTCAGTTCTGTTAGTGCCAACCGCTCTCCGACCTGCAGGGAACTAACACGACTTTGATCGTCGATTTTAGAACACAGTGATTGGTTGGCTACATTTGGAACCGACATGTGCCTAAGGCACAAATGGTCAACTGCCTTAATAAGCAGACGCCGAAGTCCCCGAATTTCCAGCGCCGATACGCGATTTTTCCTGTGGACTTTGTGTTTCCTGCTATGCACAGTTGGATCCTATACGCTCCTGCCGTATTTGCCCGTCTCCGAGAAATGGCCGTCCTGGAAATGGAAGCTGCGATGCTGTTCCAGAATACTCATCAAAACTGGAAGCAAAACGATTCTCGCCAGACAACCTGCAAAAAAAGTATGACAAAGTGTCGCGGTTCTCAGAAGCTCAGAAGAGCATTTGCGCATTTTGTTGCCTGAGATTAAGCCTCTTCGACTGCACACCTGACTGAACGGCGACGAAAAAGAATAGGCTGGCGGTGTGTTCATATTCTCATCTGAACAGCCGGCAAGCCATACCTTCCGTGATCGTACTGGCTGTGAGTGCTGTGGGATTCGCGTGCATCAAGTCCCTATTCTCTGGGCGCAACGAAATCGCCCGTCAATTATGGTGGCAGATTGGTGTAGTGGCACCACTGTGTCTGCAAGGCCCCGTAATACTGACCTGGCGCAATGGGAGAACCCGGAACGTTCCTTGTGCCTTCCTTGTGCCACACTTTGCGGGGCTGTGACGGACGAAAATCGGGGTTTGAACGGCCTCTGCTCCTGCCAAAATGCACCGCCGTAACAGCTGAGTGCCTAATTTTGCCGTCAGGCACACGCACACACTCCAACGAAAGGAAGGTGTCCACGGAGAAAAGAGAACGCTCTTTCTAGAATAAGATTTTCAAGGTCTGGTCTTTTGACAGAATTAATTCCCGTAAGACGCGATTTGACGTCACGACCGCTTCAGGTACCCCGGAAGATAATCTCGTGCCCTTCACACGGTTTTCAGCGCCAGCTCACTGTCAAGATATAAAGATTCTCTTCCCATGGCCATGCAAGTTCCGTTTGCCACTCCAGTCTCGTCCGAATACAACATCAAGACACACATCCTCATATTCCAATTGCATCCATCGCATCAAAGCACCATACTCAGTACATCAGTATTGGAACTCGACAATAGAAGTCCGGGAACCAATTGGACCCTCACCGCGTACAAACCGACTGTCCCTGCTGTTCCAGTCCACACAGCGCTGATCGCAAACAACGTACGACATCCTTCCTAATACAGCAAGAAGGCCATTTCCGCGGAGACGCACGCGATTCTAGGCGCTCTTTCCTCTCAAATTTAGTCCCCACCCACTCTTCGCAGCGTTTAGTCCCCACACAAAGGCTGCCAAAACGCCAATTGCAGCGAATCGCACCTACCCGAACACCGTGAAAAGGAAGACGTCAGTCGATTCTGCAAACCCCGTAAGCTTCCCAGTTCAGCCAACGGGACCTTCGTCGCCTCTTTTTCTCTCACCCCGCCAAAAAAGGACATCGACACTTTTTCTCGTCCTCCGTTCTCCAACAACTCGTGACTGTTAAATATCGTCAATTGAACTCCCATTTCGCAAAGAAACCCCATCAACCAGCCCCGTCGACACGCACTCGTCACGATGAAGGTTGTTACCAAGGACGAGGAAAAGGCCCACTACGACGCCGTCCTGCGTGGCGGCTTCATCGGCGGTGCTGCTGGCCTTGCATTCGGTCTGATCGGTGTAACCGCGGCCTCGCGCCGCTATGCCGGCTTCCGCAACCTGACCCTGCCTTTCCGTGCCTTCCTCGTCACCTCGACGACGTCGGGGGGCGCCATCATCGTCGCCGAGCGCAACTCCATTGCCTTTGCCCGTTCCCAAGACTCCATGTACGGCTACCAGGATGCGTCGCAGCGGGCTTTCAACGAGCTGCGCAGCAGCGAGTCCGGCAAGGACAAGACGCTGCAGTGGGCGCGCGAGAACCGCTACTCCATTGTCATGGGCAGCTGGGCCGCCTCGATCATCATCGCCATGGCCCTCGTCGGCCGCAACAAGTACCTGACGACCGCCCAGAAGGTGGTCCAGGCACGTGTGTACGCCCAGGGCCTGACGCTGGCCATTATCCTGGCGACGGCCGCGCTCGAGATGAGCGACGCCAAGGCGGGCAAGGGCCGCTGGGAGACCATCAAGGTCGTCGACCCCAACGACCCGGAGCACAAGAAGTTGATTGAGAAGCGCATCCACAAGGAAGAGTACGAGGGCCAGGACTTGTGGATGGACATGGTCGCCGCCGAGGAGCGCCGGCTGGCCAAGTCCAAGGAGCAGAAGGAGGCCAATGCCACGGCCGCTCCCGCTCCCTCCTCCGCCAAACAAGACAACAAAGTTGGTGTTCCCGTTGCCAATTGATTTTTTTTAATTCTTTTTTTTTGGTGTTGTCTATGTTAACACAACTGGCACAGTCTTAAGGAGTGACCCTCACGTAACATTATTTTGCACGCGATACGACCTACACGGTACCCGCGACCCGCGACATACACCATATCCCCTCTCACATTCTCTTTTGTCTTCTTGGTTTTGTTGCATGGACACGGCGTTTGTTTTATTGTTGTTTCTTTCTCGGCTCGATATAGGAGAAAAGGCGTTTCATGTTTTGCATATCTTTTTACATCGTATTCGTTGGTCGTTGGTACATAGTGTACAACAATCCTGCTTGTCGGACAGGAAAAGCAGCTGTGTTCTGTTTATTTGACAATTTTCTGACCCAAAATGGCATAGAATGAGCATACTATACAGGAGAATATAACGAAAAGATAACGCTCAAATGAACACCTGACGAAGTTGCATGATTATCACATGAAACAATATAAAGAACATGCTCCATGTCTATCTACACTGTGTTACTTTTGGGTTAAATCGCCACCGCCGTCATAGGCGCCCGCCGCCCTCGCGTCTTTCATTTTTTTAAAAAAAATGTCATAAGCTCGTGCTCCGTACATTAAAAAGGTAATCTGATAGTAACAAGTCCCAGGTCAAAATACAAAGCTCAAAATGTGCACGGCAAGGCAAGCCCGTATAAACAAACACCGCCGTTATAAAGAAAAGGAAAGCTGGCCTCCCTCCCTCCCGCAAAAAGGACTCCAAGACAAAATCACATCAAGGGTTACACCTCAATCGTAAAGTGGCTGATCTGCGAGTAGTAGGCGTGCACCGCCAGCTCCAGGGTCCACACGTCGTCAAAGACCTCGCCGCCGTCGAAGCCGCCAATCATGAGGAGCCGGCTGTCGTAGAGCACCGTGCTGTGGTACCCACGGCCGCTCGGCGGCAGGCCGTACACCTTGCGCCGGTCCCACGTCATGGTCACAAGGTTGAGCAGCAGCACGTCGTTTGAGTACTCGGCGCCGTCGTGCCCACCCACCACAAACAGGTACGACCCGACAATCGTGGCCGTGTGCGACAGCCGCCGGTGCGTCACGGGGATCGACACGGCGCGCCACAGGTGCGTCTCGACGTCGTACACCCACACATCGTTAAAACACTCGCCGCCGTCGGAGCCCCCGAAGATGATGAGCTTGGTGCCCACCATGTTGGCCGTGTGGTAGCCGCGGGCCTTGGGACGCGCCTGGTTCAGCAGATGTGGCTGATTGAGGAACGCTGCCCCAGCCGGGTCCTCCTTGCTGCTAAAAAGTGCCGTGGACGGCGCAGGGTTCGCCGAGCCGTTTTTGCTGGTCGTGGGCGTGGCGGCCGTGGACGATCCGGCCTCGAGGCCAGCGCCAGTCACGCCGAGGCCGGTAGCCTTCGCCGTGTCCTTGGCCGCCGTCCCCGCCGCTGCCGAGGAAGCACCTGCAGCTGTAGAGGGACCTCCTTCGGTAGCAGAGCTGCCGTCACCGTCCACGTCTGGTGATTTCGTGTCGGGCGTGCCGCTGATCTGCTTCCACACCATCTTGGTCGTGTCGCTGACATCGAGGCGCCACACGTCGTTCAGCGCGCGGATGCCGTCGCCGCCGCCAAACACGTAGATGCCGTTTTTGTAGAGACAGGCCGTGTGTGCGCGACGCTTGGAGGGAAGTGGGTGATCGGTCGAGATGCGCGGGCGCGACCAGCGGAAGTTGGTGGTGTCGAGCACGTAGACGTCGTTGTAGTACAGGGGGCCGTCGCCACCGCCAAAGACGACGAGTTTCTTGCCGACGGCCGTGCACGTCATGGCGCGCAGTGGAAGCGGGATATCACCGACGACGTGGGGTTTGGTCCAGTGGAACGAGTCGGCGTCAAAGACGTATAGGTCGTTGAAGCACGCGCGCGCGTCGCAGCCCCCAAAGACGTAGATGTTGGAGCCGATCAGCGTCGCCGTGTGCGCACGCAACTTCGGATGCCGCACACCAGACACGGGCGCCCGTGTCCAGTACATACCCGACGAGGGCGCGGGCAGCACGTCGGGCGCTGTGCTTGGGTCAGCCAAGGGCGGAAACGCGGTGTAGCCCGCCGGCCGTCCTTTGGACAGTCGGTCGCTGGTGTTGCCGCCGCCACCACTTCCAACCGCACGGCCGCCACCGCCTGTTGTGCTTGTTGGTGTACCGCGTGACGAAGACCCGCCGCCGCCGCCGCTGCCCGAGCGTACTGTGCTTGACGACCCGCCCCTCGCAACATTGCCATACACACTCGGTTTGCTTGCAATAGCCGATGTTGACCGCATGGCCGATGGTCTGCGGTGGCCCTTACCCTCGGCCGCGGGTTGGGAGTCGCTGCCACTGCCGCTGCCACCGCCGGTGGAGTGCACGTCGCTGTTGCCGTTTCCGGTACCGGTGCCGCCGCGATACGGTGACCGTGCCGACGGCGTGGACACGGAGGTTGTGAGTGGCCCAGCACCGCCGCCGGCCCGGCCGAGAGTCTTGGTGTTGGAAACGGAGAGGTGGAACGTGGTGGGCGGGTCTGCGTTGGACGACGGCACGGGCGCTGCCGACGAAGCCGAGGCGGCAGCGGCGGCTGCCGCTGCAGACAACGAACTGGACGACTGCGACCGCTGCCGAATGGACAGCTCAGTGGGCTTGCGCCGGCGGTCCTGGCTCTTGGTGGACAGATGGCCGGGTGTGTGGCTGCGCTGAATGGGCGGAACTGGGATCGCGGCGGTGGGGGGTGCGGTCGTGTTGGCGCTTGACGTGCTGGTCGTGCTGTTGGCACGGTCGCGCTCTTCGCGTCGCCGTCGGGTGCTGCTATTACCACCACCGTTGCTGCGGCTCTGGTGGTGGCTGTCGTCAAAGGTCGAGACCTCGTCCTCGGTGGGCGAGGCCAGCTGCTGGATCTTTTGCGACCGCATCACCTTGGAGCGTTGGGGCGAGCGCGGCGTCTGGCGGCCTGTGTCAGCCATGGCGAGCCACAGGGCGCATTGGCCACGGGGCGGAGGTTCTGGCTGGTACTGGCTGAGGGGAAGGAGGGAAGAGAGTGTCTGTCGGCAAAAGGGCGGCGTATCAACAGAGGATAGTCGTGTAGGGAAGAGTCGGGGATTGTGAAGGCGAGGAGAGAGGCGTGAGTAGAAGCGAAGCTCATGGAACAGAGTATGGTCAAGGTGCCAAGGTGGTCGAAGAGCGCGCGCAGGTCAACGAGGTCGAGATCGCCAGAGACGAAAAAAAAAAGAAAAAAAAAAGCAGCAGAAAATGTTCCAGGTCGACGACAACGTTGGTGATAGGCTAGGGCACGTCGAGACCCGAAACAGTGCTCGCAGGAACCAAGAGGAGCGGGAGAAGAGGTGAGACCCAGACCAAGCCAGAAAGGGGCTGCCAATGTTTACGAGGGCGAGGTGTGCATCCAACGGTGAGTCTTCGCTTGGTTGATTGGGTCTGTGTGTAGACAGAACCAGATGCGAGACGGGTTGGACCTTGGGAAGGAGAGCACCTGGAAGCTGTGCTGTGCTAGTGGGACGCCGCTTCCGCAGCCCGCCCAAATGGTCTTGCCCTTTTGACTTCTAGGGTGCACGAGCCCCTCCCTCTTTCCCTCCCCGCCCTGATTATTACCTCGTGGATTGGCAGGCACGACTGGACCAGGCTCTCCTGGGGACACACCACTGGAACGCTCTGGTTGCACTGTTTCAGTGGGTTAACGGCAGTGAGGCGCTAGTATGCGCTAGACCAACGGCAGTCAACGGTGAGGCAGTCAACGGTGAGATGCGACGAAAGTTACGACAAGAAGTTGAGTTGCATGCCACAAAATGTAAGACAAAGTGTCCCAATTGACTACATCTCGGGATTTATGGATTACCAATGAAGGCAGAGAGCGTTTGTGCTATGTTCACAGACGGCTGCGAGAGCTTGTCACCACCAACGCCCTCACCCGGATAAGCCGAAGTGCCCCGATTGATGCATTGATATGCATATATCGGGTCTATAAAACATTTTCTTAGAGCTCTATTCTTATTTACTCTCCGCAGCTCAACAGCGCAACGTATATTCCCGTCTCGGCGCCAGAAGACAGAATCTCGTACAATGGTGTCCGAAAACGGAGATTCCAACGTGCAGACCGACACCGTGGAGGCTGTTGCTCCTGGCTCGCCAGTGAAGCGGAGTCTCGACAATGGCGCTGCAGCCGATACCAGCACGGCGGACGCAGCTGCAAGCAATGCGCCGTCTGCAGGCGCAGAGGGCGGTGGCGACGACACGGAGCACCGGCAGAAGCGTGTCAAGACGGACGCCGGTGTGCAGGAGCCGGCGAAGCGCGAGAAGATCCACGGCATCGCCATGATCAAGGAAGAGTGAGTTGCGGTTGTCTCTCTTCATAATTTCAATGCATAAATATGAAAATCAAGCTGACAGAAAGACAGATACCTTATCAAGGGCATCGGCGACGACCCGAGAGGGTCCCGCGCTGAAGCTGATGTGGACGACGACGAGGCAGAGGGTCGTGACAGCCGTGAAGGCGGCGGCGGCAGCGCGGCCAGCAGCGGACGCAAGAACCGCAAAAAGGGCGGCCAGAACAAGGACCGCGACTTTGGCCGCTCGCGGGACGCCCAGAAGCTGTGCTCGTCGGTGTCGCACTCCAACGAGTTCTCGCCCAAGTCGTGCCGCTACGGCGACAACTGCCGGGCGCTGCATGACCTGCGCAAATACTTGTACGGGGGCGGACGCCGCGGCGACCTGGAGACGTTTGAGGGCCAGTGTCCGGTGTTTGCTGCGTTTGGCCGGTGCCCGTCGGGCTGGAAATGCCGCTTTGTGACGAGCCACATGAAGGAGGTCGAGCACGAAGACGGTCGCCGGGAGCTGACGCTGCTGGGCAGCGGCAGCAGCAGCAGCAACAGCAACGAGGCGTCGACGGAGGCGGCAGACGATCTCGACGATGCACGCCCCGGCGTTGTCAACATTGTGTCGGCCATGGACAAGCAGAACCTGACGCGCCGGCGGATGGATCTGAGCCGGTCGGAGCAGTACATCAAGTGGCTCGACAGCGAGCTGAACATTGTCAAGAAGATCTACAACGCAAACGGGACGGATGCAACAAAAGTGGTCACCGATTCGACGCCAGAGATGACGGCAGAGACGGCCGGTGAGCCTACCAAGACAGAAGGCGGCGACGGTGCTGCTGCCACCCCAAAAAACACAGAGAACGGTGCGGACGAAAACAAGCCGAAAGACCCCAACGTAAACACATTGGCCCAAGACTACCGGGCGCAGTTTGTGGATCCGCCGTTCCTGCCGTCGGAGAAGCGACGCATCTACTTTGGGCCGGAGACGCCGACGCTGGCGCCGCTGACGACGCAGGGCAACCTGCCGTTCCGGCGGCTGTGCGTCGAGCTCGGCTGTGAGGTGACGTACTCGGAGATGGCGTTGGCGGTGGATATGGTCACGGGCAAGCAGCCGGAGTGGGCGCTGATGAAGGCGCACACGTCGGAGATCCAGTCGCCGCGCTACACGCCCGCGACGCCGGTGGTGGACTACGACAACAGCCGCGACATCAAGTTCGGCGCGCAGATCGCGGCGAACCAGCCGTGGATGGCCATCAAGGCGACCGAGGCGATGACGCGGCTGCTGCCGCACCTGCGCCTCGTCGACATGAACTGCGGCTGCCCGATCGACCTGATCTACAAGACGGGCGGCGGCTCGGGGCTGCTCGAGTCGCACAACAAGCTGGAGCGCATGATCCGCGGCATGAACGCAGTGTCGGGCGAGGTGCCCATCACGGCGAAGCTGCGCATCGGCGTGCGCGACAACAGCCCGACGGCGCCCAAGGTGATTGAGCGGCTGGCGTTTGGCGGCCTGGAGACGCGCGAGCGGTTGGGCGCGCCGGGCTGCGCGGCCATCACGCTGCACGGGCGCACGCGCAACCAGCGCTACAAGAAGCCGGCCGACTGGGGCTACATTGCCGAGTGCGCCGCGCTGGTCAAGTCGTACAACGAGCAGCGCGACGCGCTCGCCGACACGGTGCGCGAGCCGGACGCGCGCACGCAGGCCAACGCGTCGCGCATGTTCTTCCTGGGCAACGGCGACTGCTACAGCCACGTGCAGCACCAGGAGCAGATTGAGCAGTCGGGCGTCGATGCGGTCATGATTGGCCGCGGCGCCATCATCAAGCCGTGGCTCTTTGAGGAGATCCAGGCCGGCCAGTACCTGGACAAGTCGGCGACGGAGCGGCTGGCGTACGTCGAGCGGTTTGCGCGGTACGGCATGGAGGCCTGGGGCACGGACGAGTACGGCCTGGGCACGACACGGCGGTTCCTGCTCGAGTACCTGAGCTTTGCGACGCGGTATGTGCCGATCGGGCTGCTCGAGTACCTGCCGCCCAGCTTGAACGACCGGCCGCCGGCCTTCCGCGGCCGCAACGAGCTGGAGACGCTGCTGTCGAGCCGCAACTACAAGGACTGGATCAAGATCAGGTACGTTGGGCGTTTGAATCGCTTTGTCTGCCCTTCGCTTTTTCCTTGATGCCACTGGCAATGCTAACAGCGCAAACAATACAGTGAAATGTTCTTAGGACCCGCGCATCCCGACTTTAAGTTTGTGCCCAAGCACAAGTCCAACGCATACGAAATGGAGGCCGAGGGGTAAGGGAGGGTGGTCGTTGTTTTGATTTGTTGTTGAATTTTGTGATGCCGACTGCGTTGTCTCTTTTGATCTGCTTGGCCTTTGTTTTCTTTTGTCATTTTGTCAGATGTACGGGCTATAGGGCGCCCTCAGTAGACACGTGTGGAGTTCATGTTTTCTGGTCTTTTCATCCGAGTCCAAGCGAGACAACTCTGCTCAGCAAGGGGCATGTCTCCCATGTCTCTCAAGCCTTCCTTCCATGTCTGTGTCTCGCTTTGTCCCATGCTGGTTCGTCGTATGTGCTTGGCTTTCGAGGTCCTTTGTCTTTTGGCTCTCCTTCTTGCCCTTCGTCTTGCATGCCTTACATTTTCGTCGTATTTCCGTGCCTTTGTTTCTCTTTCCGACAAAATGATAGGTGTTGGCATATTGCTGTCTTTTCGATGCAAGGGACACGTTCGTTAAAGAGACATTTACTACCGTGCGTAAGTGCCACGTAAGACTCGCTCTATCTCTTTCTGTCGTTTATCCATCATCTTTCTTCCTCACGGTCCCATTCAAACGTTCAATAGCTTGTGGTATGCGTGTCGGTACCACCGCTCCAGTTCCAGCCTTCATCTCTTCCAATTCTCGGCAATACGGCAACTTGCCAAATGTGGCAGAGGTTTGATGAGATTGAGGAAGTAGAAAAGGGAGATGCGATCGAGGTTCTGCTTAATGGAGGTACAGTTGACTCGACAGGGGGAGAAGAAAAAGGGGGATGACAGGAAGATGATGAAACGAAAACAATGCTAAGAAAGAAGGGAAGGGAAAGAAAAGGATTGGAAAAAACAAATGAATAAAAAATGCAGGACATTGAAAGATCAACAAAATAAGACAAACGAGCCAACGGGAATTGCGGCCAACAAAAGTAGACGACTACTCCGACCCTCCATGCCTCGTCGACCGAGTGAGCACAGACATCGCCAACCTTTTGTTTGTGTGTTAATGCTTGGGTATCTTGATACAACCTCTTTTTGCACATACAATGCGTCCAACACCAAACTTTTCTTCCATGTACTCCGTTATCCGTACTCCGTCCATGTTCGTGCCGTAGACAAACAGGTCTACCACTTCACTGCTCGTTGGCGTGGCCACGATAACTGTAATTGCGTTTTGCACAGACAGGTCACAAAATAAAGACCCGGTCCGACGGTATTCTTTCTCGCCTTTTTGATTACTCCCCCCCCCTCCCCCCCCC
>LVYW01000002.1:5167026-5197088 GCA_001630435.1 Sporothrix globosa
AGAACTCCCAGCACACCAAGCCCATAAAGAGCAACACAGAACCAACAGACTATAGCATAACGTTGTAAGATGTGGAAGGGTTGGTGATGTATTCTGTTATTTAGGCATACGCACGTAAGAATCGTTGACCTTTCCAATTATGTTCTTCTTACCCCCTCCCCCCGGCCATCCCCCTCCGACCCTCTCTCTTTTTTACTCATATTCTTTCTTCTTCCTTCACCGGTTCCCTTGCATCAACCTGCATATGCAGTGCACGCAACTGGAATTAGTCGAGACCATGGAGTAATTTTTTTTCTTTTCAGATGGCGCCTTTTCTTGATCCAAGGACGCACGGAGCGACCTTTGGCGCGCAGAAGTCCTGTCTCATGTCTAGCCAAATGGGGCCTCAAAGAGCAACTCACCGGTGCTGTGCTTCTCCCTGTCAGGAGATTCTTTTCTTTTTCTTTATTTCTTTGTTGTGCTTGTTAGGCAGTCCCTTGCGTTATAGAAAACGTTTCTGAAATACAGCGTGAATGACGATATGCAATGAAAAACCAGAAAGAAACGAAAAAGCAACACCAGGACCCAAAGCAAACAGACGGCATCGTCAAACTCCTCGTAGCGTATATCCACCGTCTTCCTTCTTGGTTGCCTCATTTCAAATTTGTTGCTCACCGGTCGGCTTGTTGGGTCGGCCCGACCGTCGTTCTTCCCGGGTGAAAAAATAGATATACAAAAATACACAAAAAAAAGAGATCTGGGTCATGTTTGCTTTGACTTGCCCAGAGTAAAACTCCATCACCCCCGTCCACGATATGCGCTTGGATTCGATGATCCCCAGACCCAATTGGCCGTTCCCGAGTTCTAGGCCATGCGGCTGCATCCTCTGCATCCTTGGGCTTCCTGCATCCTGCGTCATGTGGCTTTGTGTTTCTCTCCAAGGAGCGTTGGGTATCATCGGGGGTTTGCTTCTTCTCTACTAGTATCTTTTCTTTCTTTTCGGTGTAGTATCGTTCTCTCCTGTCTCCATTATTTTGCGTGGGCGGGTGCATTTTGCGCCATTGGGGGTTGTGACGACGTACTCTGATAGTAATTGGTCGTGAAAGAAGGATGACGAAGACAAAACAACCAGAAAACTGACAATATAAACCGGTGGCAGTAATCAGAAAAAAGAAAAAGAAACAAATAGAAAGCTAATCTCATGCATGCTGGCCTACGTTGGTCACACGGAGATCAGGCAGTCACCGTGTATGGATGGTAAACTGGGGCCTAGCGCTAGCTATTCCAGCCTGTCGGGATGCAGGAAACGAGCGGGTTTCCAAGACATGAAGAGAAGAAGACCAGAATAAAAAGAGGCGGTCGGGGAGACGTGCAGGGTCGATTGGACTGTTTGTCTTTTCTTCGCGGAAAGACTGGCGGGGGAGGACCTGGAGAATGGGACCTATGTTGCAGAAGGGGAACATGAGAGGATGGACGTCGTCGAACCGGCGCCAAGGAGGATCGGCGGGTTGGGATATGTGATATGGGACAGAGAGCGACAATGGGGCAGGACCCATGGAATGGGGGTTTGCATCTCACGACCTATTCGAGATGTGAATAGGCGGTGACCACGCGCTTGTGAGGTGTCTTGCATGCGTGGCGTGTAAGCGGGACGTTGTGTGCAACGTGGAGGATGTGGTGTATGAATGTAGACTTCCTTTTTTATGTGTTTCTTTTATTTTATTTTATTTTATTTTTTAAAAAAATAGGAAATACAAGAAAGAGAAAATTATTGTATGCTATTTGATATTTTCCAATTAATCGCAACCTCTCGCTTAATCCTTGGACAACTGATGTGCCCGGCGGCAAAAACAACGTCGTATTCTTCTCAATTTGTGCGATTTTGATGAAATGAAGGATGCTAAAGGATGAGCCGACAGACGAAAGGAGCTGAGAAGGAGCTGAAAAGGAGCTGACAAGCGCTCGGAAGCGGAAACGGCAAGGGATCGATGGGAAGCAAGATGCGACTCTGTAGTGATGCCTTGCCGCCGGAGTAGAGGGTGTGTAAGAAAAGAAGAGGATAATGCAACTAACTATCTGTATCTTGTCTTTTTACTTTACTTATATATATATTTTTTTTTGCACATCTCCAGCAAGACAATTTCACAATGAATGCACTGACCATCCGGTCATTTTCAAAATTGAAATACCATCTTGACCAACCACGGACTTGCACAAAAAATACTCGGCCGACTTGGTTGTCCTTTTTCGTGACATCCTTTTAATCAAAGTACAACGTTGGCCAGCGAGGCGCCGGGCCCTCCAAGCGTTGTCTTTTTTTTTTTCCCTTGTCCGTCCTGTGGGCTGCAGGAACAATACGAACGCCACAGGCCTACTCAGGCGGCCGAATCAGAGATGCGGAGATCGTGGGTCACACCTTTTGTCCTCTTGGTTTCGTTTTCTTTTTCTTTTTTCTTTTTCTTTTTCTTTTTCTTTTTGTGCTGCCTTCCCCTCTTATGTGGTAATAACCGCCCGTCATGGGCCGGGCCTGACCAGGCCAGCCACACGATGTGCATGCTTGTTGTTTTACGATGCACGGTGACAAGGCCACAGTGACCCGGCCTTGCATGTCGTAGTTTTTGTTCGCCGCCTCCTTTCCGCACAATACGGCCACACGGGACGGCCGCGTTTGTTTTCTTTTTCTTTTCTTTCTTTTCTTTTCTTCTTTTCCTGCTGGTTTTCTCCACCGCCTGTCACTCACAACACACCGTTAGATTGCCGAAAGGAAGCCCTGGCCTGTCTCGAGGCCTTTCCTGGACCCGCATCACGTTGTGTTTTTGGCCTCGATAAATCTGGCCCTACGATTTGTTTTGATACAGCGTTGTTTCGCGAGCGTGTTGTTTTTCTGTCCGAGTCCTTGCACCGGGCACAACCGTGTTGTCTTGTTTTGATGCGCTTTGTTTTGACACATTTCATGTCTCATCCGACGAAACGTTTTCATTTCGGCTCTTTGCTTCTCCAGCTTTATATCTTCTTTTTTTTTATGGATTTATCTCTCGTCTTTTTTGGCGCCATCGTCCCTGTCCTCCTCTCGCTGTTTGTTTACTTTCTTCCCGTTTCTTTCTCCTCCTTCGAGTTGCTCCTTTCCGAGTCCTTTGCCGCCGGTCTTTCGATGTTGGCGCAGCCTCACCATTTGTTTTCTTGCTGCCTTGCCGTCTTATTGTTTTTCATTCTGTCTCTTTTCTTTCTTCTTTTCCTTTCATATTCCTACTTCGGTTGGGCATCTACGTCTTCCTGTTGGTTCGTTTCCGTGTTGTCGTGTCTTGTCTCAAACAAAAGCCACCCCAAAACGAAGCCGTATTTTTGAATGCTTCGTCATTTGATTACTTCTCTTTCTTTTCGCATTTTTCATTTCCTCCTCTTCTTCTCTATATAGTATTACATCAATGCTTTTTATTGTAAAATTTATTTATTTATGTTTTATTTCTCCTTGCCGGCTTCGCTATCGATACGGCCTGTACCTTGAGCTGAAAGAAATATATTCGAAATGCAACTCCAATACGACGTATAGCAGAGACTATCGGAAGAGACAAAATAAATACGGATGAGAAAACGGATATGACTTGCATCGAGAACGATAAATCGAGCCCGATCCCACATTTCCTTCAACGTTTACTCCGATCCTCCACCCCTGCCCTAGACCCTTATCCCTACCTCCTTCTTTCGGCTCCTCTTCGCCTTCTCTTCTCCTCTCTCGTTCGCCTCCATTCCTTCATAACTCATATACCTCCTGTCTCTGCCCCTCGCTTTGTCTCTCTTTTGTGGTCTCTCCCTCCACAAGGTCGCCTCAACTCTTTTTGTCCATCTCTCCACTGCCCACATTTCCCCCATGTCTCTCCCTCCCCGGAACCCGCACATTCGCATCAACAGCCTTGGGTCGTTCATACCCTTTGCCCACGAAGACAACCACGGCAGTAGCAGCAGACATGGCAGCAGCTCGTCCCAACGTTCGCCACCCGCCGTACGACGATCCTCGCCCTCTGCCGCTAGTCTGACCACGCAAGAACACGGCCGGCATTTCCTAGCCAACAGTCCACAGTACTTGTTCCCCTGGGACTCCGTCGAGGCGCACAGCATGGATCTCTTCCACAAAGCGGCCACCCTTGCCCGCGGCGGCGGCCGTGCTCGCATCCATAGTGCACCGCTTCGGCCCAACGAGCACCTGCGCATCCTCGACCTCGGCACGGGCACGGGGCTCTGGGTCGTCGAGATGGCTGACCTGTATGCTGGCCGGTCTGAAGTCTGGGGCGTCGACTTGGCTCCATTCCAGCCGCATTTGTATGTTCCTCTCCCCTCGCCCCCGGGGAGCTGCCAAGCTGCCTGACTCCATCTGATTGGCGTTTTCATAAACTAACCTTGCCTTGAACGTTGATGATTTGCCATCAGAATACCATCCAATGCCAAGTTCCAGAGTCTTGATATCGAGTCACATTGGCTGCTCGGCACCGCCTCGTGGGACCTCATTCACATCCGATGCCTCAATGGCGTCGTCCGCAATTGGCCCAGCCTGTACGCCACCGTCCACAGTCACCTCATCCCGGGCATCGGCTATATCGAACACGTTGAGATCGACTGGACTCCCCGGCCCGTATTGCCTGGAGGAGCGGGTAGCAGTAGTATTGGTGGTGGTGGTGGTGGCAGCCGCGGAAGTGGAAACACTCCATCCTCCCCGTGCCTAGCTGCCTGGGCCAACATTCTGCTCAATTGCATGGACCGCACCGGTCGGCCGTTGCGCGTGGACCCCGCCGAGACGCGCTTGGCGCTGCACGAGGCCGGGTTTGTCGATGTGCACCAGGACACGTACCAGTTGCCGTTTGGCCGGAGACAGTCTGCTGTAGCGTCGGCGTCGCGGGCATCCCCGACTTCTCCATCCCCCACAAGGACGCGGACGTCGTTGCCGTCATTGTCCTCGTTATCGTCTCCCTCGTCACATTCGCGGTCGGTGTTTCCGTTGAGTGACGACGACGACGAGGGAGAGGAGGACGACAACGTCGGCAGCCACTACAGCAGCAGTCGAAGTGGCCGTCGTGACAGCGGTGTCGAAAAGTGGTTCCCGCGCGCCTTTGACCTCTGGCTCGAGGGCCTGACGCTGATGCCGCTTCTGCGCGCTGGTTATGATTTGGACACCATCTACCGCCTGATGGCCGACGTGCGGCGCGAGGTGGCTGACCCGTCGTGTGCCGCGTGTTGTACAATGTAAGTGAGAAGAAATTAACGTACAACAAAGTCGAGGGAATAAGGGATGAAGCTAATCAGCACTCGCAGGTACATCTGGACAGCAAAGTGTTCAGTGCGGCAGGAGCGGTAGTCCGGCAGGGAAGGGGTGATGGCATTGTGCACTCAAATAACAGGGAGGATCGCAGAGTGTGGCAGAAGGCAGGAACGACAGGGCCTTGTCAAACTGGCAGGAGCAGATGATGGGCTTCCTTATATAATACCCAATATTGTAATGGAAGGAACAGACAGACAAAAAGTTGGTTTGGGATGTTCTACGATCATGATATACGATAAATGAAAATATATTGTGTATTTTTGTTTTTCTATTGTAATCTGCAGTAGTATAAAGTGCAAATCAACCTTAAAAAAGACAGAAACGTGACAAAGCGTGTGTTTATATCGATGGAGATTCGACATGAACTATCATCTTTATCAAAACTTTCTGTCTTCCAGTCATCCGCCAGGGGCCCTGTCTTTGCCTGCCTGTTTCTATCCTACCTGTTCCCGTCTCAAACCTGCCGATTTCGTATTGATGCAATAGCTGATGTACACGTTTTTGGAAGTTTTACATAGGGAAAAAAGAACGAAAAACAACACAAGATAAATGATAAAAGATGAAAAGCAAAAAAAAGGTAGTGGGAACAGTCGATAAACGAAGAAGATAAAAAACAAAAGGAGGAAAGGGTGAGAAAGATAAAACAACGGTAGAAAATTAAAGGGATAAAATATGCCATGCCATGAGGGACGAAAAGCAGGAAGAAACGGAAAAAGACAGTTGGCGTTTCTCTCTTCCCCCAGTCCCCCCCAGGATGCACCTCAAAAGCCTTCTTGTCCCCTCTCCTCTCTCTTCTTCACCCCTCACGCGTTACGCAACGCACTCTCTCAACTGCCAACTGCAATCAGCGACTGGCTTAGTGGGCAGCAGCCGGGGGTGCGGTGGTGTGGTAGCCGACGAGCTTGAAGCGGCCGACAATCTCGCCGACAGTGAAGAAGCCCAGGATCTCGGCGGCGAGAACGCCACCGGCGGCCAGCTGCGTCGGGGTCAGGTTGCGCGCGGACTTGGCGAAAGCGGTCGTCTTCTGGAGTAGCTGGGCCGGGTTCTGGAGCTGCACCCACGCGTTCTGGAAAGCAGTCTGGAAGGTGGCAAAGGGGCTAAAGACGACGAGTTAGCAATTGTCCGTCCCTGCTTCTTCTGTTCATCATCCAGTCACGTACGGAGGAGACATCTTCTGGCTGCGGAAGACGAGACGGCCGAGTTCGAGGCCGACGCGGGAGTAGTAGACGACGAAGGGGGTTTGGCCTAGTCAACGTGTTAGCTTCCTTGAATGTTTCAAGGGGAACCCATGGAGACAATGGTCGGGTGGAACGTACGCTCAACAAAGTTGATGAAGCGACCGGTGCGGCCGCCGACGCGGCCGAGCGCAGAGCTCAGGCCACGAGCAGCGCCGGCCAGGGCGGGACCGGCCGCCGAGGTGACGCGCGTCAAGCCCTGCGTGGCCTTGGACGTGACGTCCGCAGCCGTCTGCCGTGCCTTGGAGGCGGCATCAGTCGCGGTTGTGGAAGATGTGGAGGTCGACGAAGACGAAGAAGAGGTCGACTGGAAGCGGCGCGGTGCTGAGCGGCGCAGAGCCAGGCGCGCCGGGGCGGCGGCTAATGTGGACGTGCGGATGGCAGACATTGTGTGTGTGTGGAAACGAGAAACGGGAATCGGTATCGAGCTGTCGATGGGAAGGTGCGCGAGCGCGATGGTGATGAGGTAGATGGATGAAGTGAAAATAAAATATTAAATGTGATAAAAAATCGCGATAGAAAAAAACGCGCAAAAAAGGTGTTGCAGGAAGGAACACCTCGGTAGATTGGAGCAAACAAGGCAGGAGCTATGATAGCACAGGAAAGAGCAAAGGGGAGATTGGTCGACAAAGAGAGTGGTGCCGTGTCCGTGGTAATTCGTCGTTCTATCGTCGCAATCGTCGATTTCGTCAGATTCGATGGGATGGAAAAGTCAGGAGAAGAGAAAAATGGAACATGAAAGGAAGAACGGGAACGTGAACGAAAAGCCACGGTAATCGAGCAGGCGACACGGAACGGGCCCAAAAAAAAAATAGTAAAAAAACTTACAGGGCGAAAAATCCAGTTAGTCGCAAAAGAGGAAAGCTCGGGAGATGTCGCAAGGTCCAAAAGGCAGGAACGTTTGGCATTCTCCGGTGGTCCCAGCCAATGGAATTGCGCCAATTGATGGAGCTTGCACCTTGGACGATGGTGGCAAGCAGGGGTGCCCGCCGCGTCTGTGCATGTCCTAGAAGACCACATGCTAGACCAATGCCATATTTGCAGGCGTCCTACCAGCCTGTGTCATAGGAATTACTGCGTACGGTTTATTGTCTTTCAAAGCAAATCGGACGAACACCATTGTGGTACAAATGGAATGCATTATGGGCACGAAAGGGAGCAGTTGGTTGCGACGGTGCGTTTGAAACGGTGTACGGTGTGCATGGCATTCTATTCTATATAACGTGCAAAAAAGACGCAAACAACGCTCCTGGTCCTGAATTCGTTCGTCAAACTCATCCTAGCTCTCCCTTTGGGACCTCCTCTAATCCAGGCTCTGGATCTGCACCTTGATTGCGCCAGTCGTCGGGTCCGACGATGTGCGGAAGGCCTCCACGGCGTCCTCCAGCTTGAAACGGTGCGTCACCAGCGGCTTCAGATCCACAAGCCCGCTCTGCACCAGCCGGATGGCGCGCGGCCACGTGTTGCTGTAGCGGTACTGGAACTGCAGGTCGACCTCCCGCACGCTCGCGCGCATAAACGGCATCCGGATCTCGTTGCGGCCAACACCAATCACAAACACGCGGCCGCCAAACTGCACGGCCCACACGGCCGACGCAATGCTGCTCTCGACGCCCGTGCAGTCAATGGCCAGCAGCGGCTCGACGCCGCCGAAGCCCTCGGCTACAATCTTCTTGGCCGTGGCCTCGGCCGGTCCGTCGATGGGGTCCGTAGGAGCCGGGCGCGGGCCGCCGCCGACATTGACCGTCTTGATGCCCGGCACCAGCTTCGCCGCAAACTCGAGGCGGCCGGCGTCCACGTCCGTGATGACGAGCGGGCACGCACCAGCAGCGCGAGCGCAGACCGCCGTGACGAGGCCGATGGGACCAGCGCCGCAGACGAGAACGGGGTCGCCCAGCTCGATCTTGGCACGGTGCAGGCCGGCGAGGGCGACGCTGAGGGGCTCGAGCAGCGAGCCCTCCTCCCAGGTCATGGTGTCGCCGATCTTGTGGCACCACACGGCCGGGTGGTTGACGTAGCGGCGCAGCAGGCCGTTGACGGGTGGGGTGGACAAGAAGTCGACGCGCTCGCAGCCGTTGTAGCGGCCCGTCAGGCAGGGTGTGCAGGCGCCGCAGATGATGTTGGGCTCAATGGCGACGCGGTCGCCGACCTTGAGATTGTGGCCCTTGGACGGGTCGTTGGCGACAGCGGCGTCGTCGGGGTGCACGGCAATGACCTCGCCGGCGGACTCGTGGCCGAGGACATGGTCGCCCGTGACGATCATAGGGCCGATGCAGCCGTGCTTCCAGAAGTGGACATCGGACCTGTAAGAAAAGGGAGAGAGAGTGAGCGAGACAGACACAAGCACCAGCACAAGCACAAGCGCATAGACAAAGACTCACCCGCAGATGCCCGTGCTCCGGATGGCCACAGTCACCTCACCGGGCTTCAGGCCCTTTGCGGCTTGCACAGTCTCCAGCGAGGGCTCGGCCGGTGCAACCCACAGGTCATGGTTCGTGTTGGTGTAGACGCCGATGTTGGCCTTGGTCGGCGCGACGGAGGGGGCGAACGGCATTGTGCGAGCGAGGGTGGTGTTGTTTTCGTAGAAAGGGGGCTGTGGTGTAGAGACAGACGGAATGTAAATTGTACGCGAGCTTCCTGTTGCTTATTACGTAGACCTGGCCGTGAATATGCTTCTTGGGAGAGGAAACTACGACGGACGAGACGACGAGAGCAAGGCACCGTCCCCTCCTTATTTAAACCAAACTGCCAGCCGGCCACATCAACACGGGATGGCAGGGTTCTTCTCCGCTCACAGGAGGGAAAGAGCGAGTGCGGGGTTCTTGCCTCGATCAAACACTGAGGGAGAAAAATATCTACGAGCGCAGTTTGCCAGACAGCTCTTGCCTTTTAGGGCAGGGGCGAAAGCCAAAAATAGGGGGACCTGGCCTAAACCATCGTGAACTTATGCCACGCTCTTGCCGTAGTTTATTGGTGGCATATCATCCTCCCTCTCCTATCGTGACCTGACACCAGACAAAATTTGCGCTATACGTACACGGGGGGCGTCGGGACAGGAGATGCTCATAGTCAGGATGGAGCATGCACCGTCGCATCGTGGGTCGTATATTTCGGGCAGGTGATGGTCAAAACGCTGTGCTACTTGTACTTCTTTTTATCTGCAATGGACCACAAGGGCAACTTTTAGTGTCCTGCGCAGGGCGCTTTGCATTTTGCCGGAGACTTAGCTCAACAAAGGATGGGGAATGGGGGTCAAGGAAGGAGCGAGTGAGGGGAATCGCGACGGATTGACCGTAAGCAGTAGGGCCGCCGACAACCGCGTTGTTTGACATGTCTTTGCGTGCCTTGTATATTTTTATTGTGTTATTCACCCGTTTCCTTTTTTCTTCCTCTGTATTTGCCTGCGGAGGCCGGAGATGAAGGTGGGAGGCCGATGCTGATCCGAGTCGCAGCTGACAGCGTGCATGAGCGAAGGCGGCTTTTACGGAGCTTGCAATGTGGGGAAGAAGAGAAAGTGGGAGACGAGACAGGTTTCCGGAAGCTCCAAACCAAGAGCCTCGAAGTATCCAGACGGTCTAGAAGCCTGAAGCTAGACAACACATGTGGTGTTGCAAAAAAAAAAGTCATATCGTTGTTCCTGGGGACCGGCTTTGGGCCGGCGCTTTTGCTCTTTCCCGGTATATTTTCACGGAAGTCGGCGTCGCGGAGCTCGGGGAGGTGCGACTGGCACTGGCAGAACGGGAGCTCACTTTTTCCACAACGCAAACTACTTTTATTTCATTATGCTCTTCTTCGGCCGCTTCATGCGTTTACTGGTTTTGATGATTTGGACAATGGCTCACCGAGAAACTGGTCCAATGAACCTGCCACTTTGATAGCTTTTTATTGTTAGAGATAAGGGGCTAACTGTTTTTGGGGCGGCATAGTTCCATTACTGTTTTCAGCGTCTTTTTCTCTCTCCTTGTCGCCGTTCAATCCACGATCATAAGAAACGATAAATCAACCGCTGCCTATTCCATTTGGTAAAGTTGAAGAAAAAACGAAAAAGAATGTCAAAATAATGCAAAAACAAAACGGTGAAGGGTTATTATGTAAGCCCACCCCAGAAACCATTGTGAGAAAACAATACAACAAAATATATGATGCTGCTTTTAAATAGTAGGCGACCATGAGCAAGAACTTGTTTGCTACACATCGCCCGGCCCAATCTGTTGTCTTCAAGGATGCCTAATCAGAGAGGTCACCATTCACCCTCGACGATCACCACTCGTACTCGCCCGTCGCCTTGTGGAACACGTATTCCTTGCCATTAACGGTGAGAACACCGTCCTTAAGCGTGCACTTCCTGTAATGGGGTTAGTAAACGTCGGCAAATGTGAAACGGAATGAAATGGGAAAAGGGACCGAAACATACCACTTGTTCTTCACGCGCTGCACCTTGTCGTACACGCACAACATAATCGGGCCCATGACATCGTCCTCGTCGTCCTCGTCCTCCCGGTCGTCCTCGGGATCATCCAGATCCGAGTTGATGGCATCTTCGTCGTCTAAGATGTCGGCCTTAACGTCTTCATCGTCGCCGTCTTCGATACCATCAAGCTGCGCCATCGACGTAGCGGCTCTGGGTTGTGACGCAGTAGGAGCAGTAGCGGTGGCCGCCGCGACAGCGCGCCGCTTGCGAGCCTGACTCGCCTGCTGCAGCGGCAGCATCAGACCGCCACCCTCCATCTGCTTCGCCCGCCGCGCCATCTGCTCGTGCAGCAGGTTGTCAATCTCCATTCGCCCCAGCTCGACGGGCGGCTGGCCGGCCCGCTGTTGCTGGAGAAGCACACCCTCAAACAGAGAGGCGTCAGCACTGTCGTCGGCCCTGTCGTCGGCGCCATCGTCGGCGCTGCCATCCACCTGCGATCGTGCCACGCCGTTGGCGCCGTTCAGCTGTGCGGCGGCCTGCGCCGACATTTGTGCTCGGTACTGTTGCGCACTGCTGAGCTGGCCACCAGCCGGACGCTGCTGTTGCTGTTGCTGCTGCTGCGTATTCATGGCGTTGATGGATGCGTTGGCGGCGCTGCCGAATTCTTTGCTCAGCATGGCGGCGGCACGCATGGCGGCACTGTCGGGCCCACCGGCCGCCGAGGGGAACGGCGGCGCATTGGGTAGGGGCATATGGGACCCTGCAGAGGGCACACCGCCAAGGCCTGAACTGTGTTGTGTGTCGGGCTCCGTCTTGATGCGGTGGCCACCCGACGACTGCGTGCTGTCCTCTGTCTTGATGCCGGCGGGCTCAAACGCCGGCATGGGCAGGCTGGGCAGCGAGAGGCTCTGCGAAGTCAAGGGGCTCATGGTGGGCTGGGAGAAGCTGTTGTCCGTCGACGTCGGTGGCGAAGTGTCCTTGCCTGAAGCCTTGCCGGACGACGCTGCAGCAGCGCCGTTGCTGGCAGCCGTCTCCGGTTCCGGCTTGGGATCCCATGGGAACTGGGCGACATTGAACTGGGTCAACTTCCGTTGCCAGCCCTGAGGTCAAACGTTAGCATATTTCCCCTTTTTTGCTCAATTATTTATAAAAAAAGAATCAAATAAAGCAATGTGCAAACGAATATGCCAAACGAATGTCGAGTCCTCATGCGAGAATGATTGCAGGTTACACGTGATGCAAACGCAGATGGAGACTTTCCACCAATTAGCGTCCCTTCAGTGATTGCCAGTGGAGCCCGGTGGCCGCTTTAGCCGCCTGTATTTCAGTGGGCACCTTAGGCAACCGTGGGGCTGAGCCAAAGTGGCAAAGTTAAATAGGGATGCAAATAGGCCATGGCCGCCCACTCCGCATCCCCCCTCTTCTTCGTGCCTTCGGCCACAGGAACGAGGACGATGGGGGACAAGAAGGCGACGAGAACCCGACGACACGACGCTTGAAATGGAATTTAAACATGAAAACGAAGGAGGAACGAAATGGAGACAAGATGAGAACATTTGTTTCTGGAAGAGAAGAAGAAAAACGAAGACATTGCGTCGTGCACGTGGGGGCGCCAGAACGATGGAAGGAAGACGCAGAAGGCGGCGCAAGGGAGAGAAAACGACGACAAAAACGGAGCAACAGAACAAAACCGACAAGAAGCAAAGACAAGAAGGGCTGACAGAAGAGTCAGAACAGCATGAGAGAACCACTTACTCTTCTCAGTTCGTCCAACACGCCTTCGTCGACGCCGTTCTCCTCAAAGTCGACGCGCGACGTCGAGAGCACATCTTCAATGATCTGCTCGTAGACCGAGCCGACAACGTTATTTGACATGGTCGGACTGAGTGGCCAAGTAAGCTCTCTGGCTCGCTATCGACTCTCGGTATTTCAATGTTCGGACGGGTGCAGCGTGTCTATCTATCCCCTTGCGAAGAGACGACGGCTTGAGTCTTCGAAGGCGAAACCGGAGGTCAACGCGAGCTGAGGATGAGGTGTTTGCGACTTGGGGAACTGTTCCAAAAGGCCAAAAAAGGCGAAGCGGAGTCGTGTCGTGCAGGTCTCGACTTGCTCTCAACCGTGTCGTCGATGTGATGCGTTTTCGTCGCAGTTGGTGGTCCCCTCCGTCGTGGGCGGATGCTCGTGGCTTTGGGCCTAAGAGCCTGCTTTCACAGAAAGAGGCGCCCTGACTTTCGTCTCTGCCTGACCTTGCCGTCTTCTGTTCCTCCTGAGCTGTACCTCAACAGCGAAATCTGCCGTAATTGCGCCGCGATTGTTACGTGATCGAGACGCTGCCTTGCAAGTGCTGTAGCTGTAAAATCACGAGGGCTTCGGTTGCGTCTTCCACCACGACAACGCCTATTTGAATTGGCTTGTGAGGCTCCGAATCGACGAAGCAAGTGAATGCGGCGGTCGTCGTCGTTACGTGCACACAGTATGCGGTTGCGGAGTGAGGGTGCTGGATGTGGTCGTCGATGTACAAGAGTGCGTTCAGCGAGGGCGATGCAAAAACAGTGGTTTGTTTCCGGCAAGTTTGGCTGCCGCCCAGCAGTTTGTAATAAGTATGCCCGTGCCTGCTTAGTTAGCGCCGCACCTCGCTACATCCACTGCCGTAGTCAGGTCACGTGTGCTGTTTCTTGGCACGTTTACCGGCGGGAATCCAGCGCGGCAATTCTCTGCCCTAAGACGCCCCTGACGCCCTATTTCTCAGCGGTCTGCGCATCTTCTAACGGCTTCTACAGCACTCCGCATGCCACAACAGCTTCGGCTTCATCACAAGCTTTTGCCACGCATCTGTCAACATGTTCAAAGCCAAGTTAATCCTATATACAGCAAGGCGTACATTGTGAGAGTAACTGATGACGATAATGAGACAGAGTCAGATATTCGAATCGTTCAACTATCGCCGTCTTTGAAATGCAAATAACAGCAGCCGCTTTCATTATTAAAATAAGAGCTCGAGAAACCCAGTTCTTCGTAGTTACCCTCCTCTTCCTTCGTGAAATAGAAATCGTCTCATAACAAAAAGGCATAACAATAATGCATCCTCTTTTCTTGTTGGCGAAGTATCGAACATTCGGCCAAGTTGTCCATCGTAAATAAATCGTGAAGCCAACCAAGCCCCCTATCCCCAACTCCGCGCTGAAACGACCCAAGTCTTGTCTTTGTCGAACCTGACGAAAGAAGACGAAAAACAATTTGCTATCCCAATGAAACCAGATATAACAGTCCAGGCGAGGAAACAGGATCCGTTTATACCTACCATTGCCAGCTACATCGGGGGAGAGAGTAGGCCGAGCAGTTGTTAAAGTTTCGTTGTTAGTTGTCGAATGTTGTTCGTTTTCGAGTGTTGTTGCGCTGTTGTCGTGGTATTGTCGTCGTGTCGCCGTTGTCGCATTTAGCGGATGGTCATCTGCTTGACCATGTCGGCCTTGCCGGATGAGCCAGAGCTGCCCGAGCTGGCGCTGGCGCCGGCCTTCTTCTCGAAGATCTTCCAGAACTTGAGGGATTCGTCGGCGGCAGCAGTAGCAAGCATCTGGCCGTCCGGGCTCAGGCAGCTGTGCAGAACACGGCTCTCGTGGGCCGGGATCTCGACGTTGCGGACCAGCGTGGGGTAGCTCCAGATGCTCAGCGAGTTGTCGGGGAAGCCGCTGGTGCTGACAATCTCGCGGTAGCTGGTGCTCCAGCGGAGGCTGGTGACCTGCGAGCCGGTGTCGATGCTGTTGACGCGTGCGCCCGACGTGGTGTTCCAGAAGTGGATGTGACGGTCGTACGAACCACCGCCTGTGGCGAGCAGGTTCATGTTCCAGGGGCACCAGGCCAGAGCCTTGACGGCAGCCTTGTGGTTGGTCTTGGTGAACTTGGGAACAGCCAGTGACCGGGCATCCCAGATGGACACGAGGTTGTCGTTGCCGCCCGTTGCGAGCTGGGCACCGTCCGAGCGCCACTCCAGACCGCAGACCTCGGAGGTGTGCGAGACGAGCTCGGCCACCTTGTGCTCAGCGATGCGGACGTCGTGGTTGTAGACCAGACCGCTGCGAGCGCCGGTCGAGAGAAGGTGCTTGTTCCAGCCCATAACACCAACGCGCGTGTCGTGTCCGAACATGCTGCGGACCTTGGTGCCCTCAGCGACATCCCAGATCTGGACCTCGCCTGAGCCGAGGCCGACACCAACGTAGGCACCGTCACCCGACCACTTGACGCTGCTAACGTAAGTGTCAGGGCTGGTCTCCAGCAGGCAGCTGACAGAGCCTTCGTCGGCTGACCAAACGTAGACGTTGCGCTCCAAACCAATGGCAACCTGGTTGCCAGAGCTCCAGTCGAGCAGGTTCAGGTAGTAGTCGTCGACCAGACCGGGAGCATCAAGGACACGCTCTGGGGCGGTGGCGATGCGACGGCGGAACTGGGCGGCACTGGCACCGGCCGGCTTCAGGGGACGGTTGTACTGCTGGCGCAGGTCGATGGGCTTGGACGACTCAGGCGGCGCGGGCTTGAACTGCAGAATGCGCGTGTTGATGTTGACACCGCAGGCGCTGGCCAGGGAGTCCTGGTAGGCAATCGAACCGGGAGACGGCCGCGAGTAGCTAGCCGAATCGTCGTCGTCGCGGTCATCAATATTCAGCGCCTCCAGGGCAGCCAGAGCATCGTCGGTGGCCGAGGACAGGACGGTAGACGCCTCGCTGCCAGTACGGCTGGACGGACGCGTGCGGTCGGCAAAGTCAAGCTTGCCAGAGCCAACGTTGGAGATGGCAGAGCTGGCGGCACGGTTGGGGATGAAGCGGTCGGCGGCGGCGTAGGTGAGGGTGGTCTTGGTGGTCTTCTGTCGCACAGTGGTCTTCTTTGTGCGGACGCTCGAGGGGGTCTTGGCCTGCTGGCCAGTGCCGGTCAGCGCAAAGTCGGAGACGCCGAGCTCGAGGGCCTTGCGCGGGGTTGGAGCGCCGCGGGCAATATTGGACTTGGGCGAGTCGCGGTGTGCGGCTGACGACTTGGAGGCACGGGCAAAGTGCGAGGACAGGTTGCCGCCATAGACGGATTTTGTGCAGATACGCTCAGCGCCGTTGTTGGCTGGCTGGCGTTCTGGTGTGAAGGGGGAGGAGTTGTAGTTGGACGGGGCGGCGGCGGTGCGCTGACGGGGGGAGGGCGTCAGGGGCATGCGGCCGCCAGCGGTCCGGGAGGAGAAGAGCCCAGCATGGGACTTGAGGGGTGTTGATACAGCGGCGGAGGCCATTGTGAAGGATGTGCGAAAAAAATAGCGGGAAAAGACAAAATGCGAGTGTAGATGAGCTTGTCCGACGATTCGAACGAGCCCCAAGAGACTCAAGCTAATGGTTCCTGGAATTGTTGGGTGTTTGGTTAGTGGTTCTTAGGTTGTTCAGATTTTTTTCTTTTCTCTGTTTTGTTCTAATTTATCGTGGTGAGGGCCTGCTGTGAATAGCACGCAAGTCGAAGGGGCGATCTGATGGCAGTGTGCGAAAAGATCTAGTGGACTTGAAGGAGATTCAGGAGTGAGGCAAAAGATGTGGACAAGCGATGACGCTGTAAAAGAAGAAGATGCACAAGGAATGCGAAGGAGAGCGGGAGGGAGGAGATGAGTGTAGGTGGTGAGGAAGAAAGGAAAGGGGAAAGAGAGAGACAAAGTGAAGCAAAAGTGGTAGGTCGGCCTCCTTTTAATGGTGATGTTTACATTGGGTGGGTCCATTTGTGTTGACGGGGCAACCGCATCCGGCCCATTTAAGTGGCAGCTGCGGTCGGTGTAGGTGTCAGCCTGTTTCAGAGCGCGGTGAAGTCCACTGTAACCCACTATAATTTTAGTGCCTTCAGTGATTCTAACATCTCCAGATCTTTGACGATTTTGATCGAGGAAGTTTGACGGCACAGTCTCGTTTCTTGTAGCTCTTTATTTCACTGTTCTATTGTCTTTTTATTTACAAGAGTGTCGTGTAAAATGCAAGACTCTGGGCTGGACTGCTTGCCATCCTTATCTCTCGACATCTCGGTTCACATGGTCGCTGCAGCGCCCTGACTCCACTGCAATTCTAGGGTTGATGCAGCAACAGACGAGCGACGAGGCGGAGCGCAAGACAAGAAGGCACGACCGGCACGACACAGCTCGGAAAAAGCTCACATATCTTCGTTTTGGGGCAGGCAAAGCTTCACCCGCATGGGCATTCCAATTTGAGAAGCGAGGAAGGAGCCATGGGTAGACTGGTTTCTGCGTATGAGACGCAAAGGAGCTGCCAGTATGAGGAAGTGGCGAATGACGCAGGATTCAAGGCACTGGGTGCCAGACCCTGTAATTTAGCGCTTGATGTTTGCTGAACGTGCTGTAACGAAATACGCCTGACGCGTGCCACCATCGCCTGGCGCGTTAATGGGCACAGCGATAAGATAAAAATTTTGCCGCCTGCCACAAGCGGGCACACCACGCCTTTCCAGGCACCGCAGTGCATTTCACATCTAATCCAACATCTCTCCCATTCACACATCTCTCCCCGCGACACATCCACACACACACACACACAAACACCATCCTCACCATGGACGACAAAGCAGAGATCGTCGCGTTTGCGCGCGAGAGCGCCAAGTCGGGCGTGGACCTCTACGACCTGCTGGGCGTGGACGGCAGCACGTCACGCGACGACATCCACCGCGCGTGGCGGCGCAAAGGTCTCAAATACCACCCTGACAAGGCCGGCGCCAACTACGATCCAACACTGTACGAGCGCTTTGCGCGAGCACGGGATGTGCTGGTGGACGATGAAGCGCGCAAGGTGTACGACACGGGCCGTGCGGCGGCGGCGCAGCGACGACTGCAGAGCGAGCAGATGAGCGCCGAGCGACGGCGGTTCAAGGACGAGCTGGAGGCGGCCGAGCGGGAGCATGGTGCGGCGGCGGCGACGGCCTCTGCTGCAGGTATGGGAGGTGCGCCGTTTGGCGGGGCCACCAGCACGTCGACGGCCCCTGCCTCGACGGAGCGCGACAAGCTGCGGGAAGCTGGCCGGCGACGGGCCGAAGAGCGTCAACGCCGCGAGCAGGAAGCACAAGACCGCGTGCGGCAACGTGAGGACGAGCGGATTGCCGAAATCGAGCAGCGGCTGCGGGACAAGGAAGACAAGGCGCGGCGGCGGGCCGAAAGGAAGGGCGGTTTGCGGGACGGCGACAGTTCCAAACCAGCGGCATCAGACAAGGCACCAGCAACAGCACAACAACTACCAGTTTCCCAACCCGATGCAGAATGGCGGAAGTTGCTCAAGACAGGTGCTGCGCAGGCCAAGGCGGGCGATGCAGCGACCGTGCAGCAACGGCCTCTGTTTGCGTACACAATGGACCGGCTGAAGGCGGCGGGAACGGCACAAAGGCGGCACGCCGCAGGAGATGCGTCCGCCACAGTGACGCCCTTTGAGCCACAGTGGGAAGAGATTGACGACCCTGAGGTGCGCAGGTTTATCACGAGAGTGCCTAAATTCGCTGCGGCGGCGCCGTCGGCAAGAACAGGACATGTGCCGATGGACACGGCTGCCTAGGAGGAGGGGTGTTGGGATCAGGGTTGTGAGGAGTGTTGATTTATACGTCTATGCGTTGTGTACATTAGATATGATACCCGTCCGTTCTCTTTTGAGTAACGGAGTAAAATACATGTAGTTTGCTTTTCGACTATTGAAACAATGTTCCGCCTAATCCTGTGGCGCCAATCCCTGCCGCAGCCAGTCTGGCACAAAGGCTTTGATCTTGACGACCGTTGCCGGTGCACTGGCATCAGCCTCGCCCTCCCCCCCGCTGCCGCCCTCGCTGTCGTTCTCGCTCCTCTCCACAACGTTCATCACAAACTCGCTTGTCGGGTCGAAGGTGGCTGCCGCCGTCGCTGCTGCCGCCACCGCCTCGCCGGGCAGCGCAACATCCGTCATGGTCTCGAGCCGGCAGAGGGCCAGGCCCAGGTTGCCAACGCCGCTCAGCCACTTTCCGGCACTGCGGCCCCGCTTGCCCACGCGACCAATGCTTGTCTCGGCGGGGATCGTGTGGGCCAGATCTTGGCTGGTGGAGCCGTGTGCGTCCACGGCGAGCGACCGTGGCTGCTCGTCGTCCACGCCGTACACAAGACACGGCAAAATCCGCTTGCGCACGACGCCGCGGTGGCGTGTGCGGATGGTCAGCTCCTGGCCGACATAGCAGCCCTTGTGGAAGTCGATGCCGCCCATGATGTCCATGTTGCTCTCCAGCGGCAGCGCCTGGTTGTGCAACATCTCGCGCTGGCCCTCGGCGACGCCCAACAGGTAGCGTCGCACACGGTACGCAGACTCGTCGGTGACGTTGAGCTCGATCTGCGCAGGGAGGGACGACGCTGTGCTGACAGCCGGCGAAACAAACCGCCAGCCAAGACCGGGTGCACGGGTATCATGGTGTGCAATCAGTCCAGTGTCGGCGCCGAAGGACGGCAGCTGCTCGCCCTCGGGCAGACCCCAGCCGTGCCACACAGTGAGCTCGTCGGCCGCGAGCAGACGAACGTCAAACTTGGCCCGCAGCTTGTACCGCCGGATGTGCTTGGCCAGAGCCGCGGCCGCATCGGCGTCGACCTCTATGAGAAACGACGCGCTCGCATCGCCGCTGCTGCCGGCGTCCTTGCCTACGCCGAGTGTGTCCCGGTACACAAAGACGTCGTGCAGCACGCGGCCCTGCGCACTCAGAAACGCCGAGTAGAAGCCGGACTGTGGTGCAGCTGCGGCCGTTCCACCGTCTTGGCCCGTCTGCGTCTGCAACCGCACGATGCTCGAGGTGATGACGCCCTGTAGATACTTTGCAGCGTCGGGGCCCGACACGGAAATCAGGCGGCGCGAGGCCAGGGCAGCAACACCAGCCGCCGGCACCTGAGGCAAGGCGGCTCCAGTACTGCTGCTGTACGACCGGCGAGCCACCCCGGCCCGGCTCCGGGTCCTCCGGCATGCGCAGCAGATGGTCAGCGACGGGAATGAGGACGAGGCCGACGACCGGAGAGCCGGTGCCGACGTCGACCGAGATGCGGCGGCGGCACCCTGCAGGCTACGCGGTACGGCAAGCCACGGTGCACTCATCTTGGCGATGTTTTCGAGTATTTTGGTGTGTTGATGTGAATGACGTAGGCCTGCTGACAAAATGCGCTGCAACGAGGCAAAGGACTTTCAAAGAGTCAGAAGCATGTGGCGTTGGAGCCAAGAGAAGTCATCTTCCCCAAAAGCCGGCCTCTGATTCGCCCTAAACCGCCCTGTAATTACAGGCGATTTTGGCGGTGACGACCGTCGAAAAGCGGGCCAGACTGGGAGACATGTTGCTGACTAAGCGGCAACATCTAAGTTGGCCATGAAAATCTCTTTTACAACGTTGCCATTACGATCACTTTATTATACACATGCATCACACTGGCTTCTTTCATCCCAAGTAATAGTAAGTATGCATAGTTGAATGCTGATAGATTGGAGAGTGTTGTATGTATATATACAATGACGGCCGTGGCCTCATGTCCCGTTTTGTAACAACAAAACAATAAAATATCGTCCCTTTTTGACTCCCTCGCCATTTTGTAAATACCCAGAAGAGAATGTATAGACGGCGAAGCGTCTTCTCTATAAATCCCTCCTTTTCCGTTCCTTATTGTCTCTTGGCCCATTTTGCTTTAAGTTCCCGGAACTCGAAGAAAAAAAGGAAGAAGAAGACGACAAAATAAACCCTGAAAGAAAAGAACAGATAAAGCCGTGTCCGCCTATTGATGATGTTTATATGTACATGTGTATAGGAGGGAGGTTGGTTGTGTGTGCATTGAGAAAACAATGCTGAAATGGAGTTGAGAGGGAAAGTTTTATAGATTTTGGAACATATGATAGTCGCCAAATGACAGTAAGCGATACAGAGATGAGAGAAATGCGAGAAAATGCAAAACAAATGACAGACAACAGATGCCAAGTAATCGGAAGGGCATGCGAGAGATGTGGTAACTTTGTGGAATGTTGCCGTGAAGTGTGGAGGATGATATGCGTGCTGTTGATAATACACCCGGAAGATGTCGAAATCGAAACTCCGGTCGGCCGCCCCTTTTCTAATGCAAACTACCCTCGTGTCGCCTTTCTTATTTTTCGTTCTTCATTTTTTTATGATTTGGTTATTTTGGTTCTTCCTGATGTTCGAGAGTGCTGGGACAGCATCTTACGCCGCACCCCTCCGCTTAGGGTTGCTGCGCTTCTTGCCGCCGCCCGACGTCGTCTTCTTCGTGCCCTCAGCGCCCTCAATGAACTTGATCAGCTCATCAATCGAGCGCGAGTCCATCGACGGCTTGTCGCCAACCGAGGCCGCCGAGCCAGCCGCCGCGTTGGCCGGCGTCGCACCGGCCTTGGCGCCCGCACCGGCACCGGGAACCACCGAGCCGGCGGCCGCACCGCGGGTCGTGAACTTGATGCCCGCGCGCAGGCGACGGGCCTCCTGGTCCTTGGCGTGCTTGGCCAGCGACACAGCGTTCTGCGTCAGCTGCTCGAGCCAGCTCTCGGCCTCCTTGGTGTTCTTGTCGTCCGGGCCCAGCTTGTTGAGGAACACGTTGTAGCTCTCGCGCATCCGGTTGACCGCCGCCTTGCTGTCGTGGTCCAGTGCCAGGGCCTGCGCCAGCTGGAAAAGAAGCGTGGCCGAGTTCAGCGACGCGCGGCCAAACACCTGCTCCGACACCCGCAGCGACTCCTCAAACCACCGCCGCGACTCGTGGTACGCCTTCATGCTCTGCAGCATCACCGCCGCGTTGTTCATCGTCGTGATCACATCCGGATGGTCCGCGCCGTACATCACGCGCCACAGACGCAGCGCGTGCTTGGCGTACTCAAGCGCCAGCGCGCTCTTGCCCTGCTGGTGCAGGAACAGCGCCAGGTTCAGGTAGTCCAGGAGCGTCTCCTGGCTGTCGACACCGACGACGCGCTCCGACACAATAATGGCCTTGCGCGCGAGCTCGACCGCCGCGTCCTTCTCGTCCATCTGGTAGTACAGCATCGACAGCGTGTGGTAGGCGTGCGCCACCTCGGGGTGCAGAATACCATAGATCTGCTCGTGCAGCGACAGCGACTCCAACAGCAGCTCCTGGCCAATCTTTTTCTGGCCCTGGGACAGCGAGATCTTGCCGGCCTCGAGCGCCTCCTCGGCCAGCGAACCGCGCGGCGCCGAGTCCTTCACCACAGGCACAATGTTGACAATATCGTCTGCCGAGAACGTGTGTGCGGGGCGCGCGGCAGCAGCGCGAGCCTCCGAGTCGATCGACGACGGCGAGCCGTCGCGCGCTGCCTTCTTCTTCTTTTTGTTCTTGCTGCCCTCGCCGTTAGCAGCGCCATTGTTCGCGTGGGTGCCGTTCGCCGTGCTGTTCTGACCGTTCTGACCGTTCTGGCCGTTCTCGGTCGTGGCAGCGGTCGCCTCCTCGGCGGTAAAGGCAAACTTGGAGCTCAGGACCTGGATACCCAGCTTCAGCGAGACCTCGCGCAGCAGCTGCAGGTGGTTGCGCATCTCCGTGTGCCATCTGGCCGGCAGGGTGAAGCGGAAGCGGCGGACCGTCTCGGCCTCGACATCGGCGCGCAGACTCTCAGGCGTCACCGACTCGAAAGCGAGGTCGGCGTCGCTGTAGAGGCTGCGGATGGATGGGTCCACTTCGGCCGTTGGCTTGGCGTTCAGGCCTGCGCCAAGCAGGCAGTTCAGCAGGTGCGAAAGGCAGGCTGAACTCAGCGGCAGCGGCAGGTAGCGAAGGTACTTGGCCGCGACGTGCTTGAACGCACGGGAGATCATCTCGCGGACGGACACGTCGTGCAGGCACATGAGGCGCTCCTCTTTCTCGCTCAGCGTGGCAACGCGGCCGAGGTAGCGGACGTTGATACCGCGCTTATGCAGCAGCTGGCTGAGGGAGCGGCCGTCCATGGGGAAGCTAATCTCAGACTCGCTGAGGTCGGAAATCAGAGACGGGATGGCAACGTCCTGCAGATAGGTGCACACGGCACGGACGTCCTTCTCGTCGTTGGCCGTCTCCTCCTTCTCCTCCTCGGTCTGCGGCACCTGGCCGCTGAACACGTCAGGATTGAGGGCGAACTTGAAATCGGACACGTCAATACGGTTGTCCTGGGCCGTGGTCTCGCCCTCCTCCGTAGCAGCAGCCTCAGCGTCCTCCTCGGTCTTTTCCTCGGTCTTGGCCTCTTCAGCCTCGGCCTTGGCCTTGTTGCGCTTGGCAAGCTCGCCGTCGAGCCACTCACGCATCTTGACACGCGAGTAGATGTCGATGAGCTCCGGGCGCAGGACCGTCATGCGGTGCGGGTACGCAGGGGCACCGTCCTTCTCGGCCACCTCACCCGCCTCCTGCCAAGAAATGTCCAGCGGTGTGATGCGGTACAGATCCAGAACGTACTTGCGGCCATCCGTGCCCATCAGGCCCTTGGTCTCGACGCTGGCTTCCAGCTCGTGGCGCTTCTGGTCCTTGTCCCAGACGGCATGGCGCTTGACGTTCAGCGCCTGCGACATCTTGGCGAATGGCGCGACGAAACGCTCGTCCGCAGCAACGACGTCCTTGCCGTCCACCGCACCGTAGTCGATCTGGTTCTCCCCCGGCTCGCGCTGCTTGAAGATGCCAGGCACAAGGCTCTGGCCAACAATGCGCTTGCCGAGGTAGTCGACAACAACGGTGCCGGGCGAGTACAGGCCGTCCAGATCAAGCTGGTTAATGCGGCGCACACCGGCAACATCCTTGCCAGTAGCAACACGAGCAGCCTCGTCACCGCCCTCGGACGTGAACGTGCCAACACCGTCAGCTCCAAAAGAGAAGAAGATGTTGTTGTACACAAAGATCTGGGCATCGCGGCCCTCAGTGGGGTTCAGGGGGCCAACCTCGCCGCCTGCCACGAGCAAGGCACCGCGGGTGGCGGCGTCAATGTAGTCGGCGAACACCTTGGCGACAAGGCGCTCACGGAAGATGCGGTCCTGGACGGTGTCGCGGGGAAGCTCGCGGGCCGACTGCAGCTCCTCGTTCCAGTCGCGCAGGTTGTCCACGTTCTCCGTGCCAGCAATCAGGTAGGCCTCCTGTGTGCGAGTGATGTCGGAGCTGTGCGTACGCGTGGGTGACGACAGGGCAGGCACCAGCCACGGGGCCGCGGGCAGCGCGTTGGTGATCTGGAAAGTGGACAGGGGGTCGCGGCGGCTGTTGAACTCCTGCAGCTTGACGAAGCTGGTGGTAAACGACGGCGACAGGTCCTCGATCAGGCTCAACAGCGAGTGGGCCGAGTGAGCCTTGGGGGCCGGCCGCGGTGCAGGGTCGAACTTGGAATTGGACGACTTATTGACGTAGAAGCCAGCGACGTGTGAGGTGACCTGGAACTGCTCGCCCTCGTTGGTCGTCACAATGAGGTACATCAGATGGCCCTTTTGGCGCAGATGTGCTGGTGGCGGGTTCCAAGGCGAGATCTGAAGCGCCTTGATGGTCTTGGGCGTGGCCTCGTCCAAGGACGAGCGAGGGAGAAGAGTGGTCTGGTCGGCCGGGGCAGTGAAGTCGAACTCGACGGGGGTCGCCTCAGATGCAGCGGTGGCCTCGGTGGTCACGCTGTCGAAGAGGGACAGGCCAGGCAGGACACCATAGACATTGTCGGGGTGGTCGCCAGCGGCGCCGATCAGGTCCCGTATCCGGATGACATGGAGGCGAGCCTCCTTCTCAGTGTAGGGGTCTTCGACGACGTGGATGTCGGCCTCGAGGGCAAGGTCTGCGATATCGGAGACCTGGCCAAACTCGTTGATGCGGGCGCCCTTGTATTCGAGGTGGAAGCAGGAGTACTGCTGGGCGGCGGGCGACTCGATGATGGCCTGACGGACCTCGCTGACCTGCTCGTGGGCGTAGATCTGGGGGAAAGGCATGTTAGAAGGGACAGGCGATTGCATGGTGCCGTCGTTCGAGGCTTGTTGCTTACCATGATCGTCAGCGTCTCGGACGAGTGCGGCAGGACAATTGTGAGGTTGTAGAGCGACTCTGAACGCAAAAGTCTGTTAGTAAACACTCTAACTCGGCACAGCGGCGATTTGCGTGCCCGTGTTGGAGACGAGCACGAATCTCCAGTCGTCTGACGTACCTTCAGCCGCTTGCTCAGCCTCGTCGACCTGGGCCAGCTCAACGGCAGCATTCTCGGTAGGAACCTTGTCCTCTACACTGTATTAGTATCCAATGCACCTGTAGACAGCACCCCAACACAAAAAATCTATAATAGGCGCCAGGTAGAGTTCTGCTCACCAACAGGGGCGGCCGGAGGGGCGCTGCCCTGGTCTTCGGAGGTCGCCATGTTGCTCGAAGCTGGTGCTTGGAATGGGCGGACGGGGGCTGCCGGCTGGTCACGGGAGCCGGCAACGGGGTTTCAACCGCTCGTGGAAATGACGGCGGAGCGGTTGTCTGGTGCTGTGCAACCCAATTGGACCTAACAGATCCAATTCGGTGGCGGCGAGAGGTCGGTGACTCGAATAGTCGAGTCACGGACCTTCGGAGGTCTGTTGGCGGAGAGACACTGCAGGCGAAAGGCAGGCAGTAGAACAAGCAAGCTCTAGGAGTGATCCTTGGAGCTTAGGAAGGCGAGAGTCGGAATGGCGTATCGTGCCGAGCAAAATAGAGAAGGTGAAGAGAAAGAGAATGGAAGAAAAAGAATACAAAAAGAGGCAAAAAGAAAGAATTGGAAACTGGAAATTGAAAACGGTGGTAGTACAAACGTATCGGATCCAAACCTCCAAAACCAGGTAATGCACAAACGAAAAGAAACCGCAGAGATCGAATTGTGTCGCTGCCAAAGGGTGTGGTGTGGTAGTCAATAGACGACAGAAGTGGTGAGCAAAAGACGATGTCTGGTTGCGCTCGTGAGAAACTTTTTTTTCGGGTTAACAAAAAAAAAATAAGCGATCATGGACAATGCTGCAGCCGGCAGCAACGACTTACCTAGATTAGGTTTAATGGGGTAGGTGCGCCAATGGGGTGTGCAGGGCGACCATGCGGGAGAGCCGAGGAAACTGCGGATCTGCCAGCTTGGGAAAGAATGCTAGGGGGATCTCGTCTGGTCCTTCTCTTGCCTCGACAGGCCGAGTGGTGCCACTGCCTCGCGTTTTCGCTCTTTCCTGCAGACCGGGAGGATGTCCTTGGTCCTTCCCGTGATTAGGCGACTGTCTCCAGCGGTAATCTCCAATTTTCCAGCGGACGGAGTCCATTCTTTGCTCTTTTTCCCCCCTAGCGTCCCCGGGATAGCGTCACTGAAAATCGCAGTTCGGGTCGTGACCTGGGCGAAAAAAATCCGCAGTCTACCCAGCCAATCAGAGGCGTTCGTTTCCGTTCATTCCAGTTCCAAAGCACACCCTTTGGCCGCAGAGAGCCGCTTGGTCGCGTCCTGTGCCCTCGGTAAGCGTACTAGCCAAAACAGGCAAGAAGTAAACAGCCGTAAGCGGACCAACAAACTGTGACGAATGCTGCTCGACATCTCCATTTTCCCCTCACGACACATCGAGCTATTCGTCTCCCAAGCATCACCATCCCGAAGCTTTTACCACACTACTCTTATCACATACGATTATCATAGCTATCCTCGGTGACACATTACGATCCATTACTACGACACGTTGTCCTCCCTTTTTGAAAACTTAAATTAGTTTTGGCATATCTTTTGTTTACTTTTGCCACTTTTTGAGATACTGCGACACACGCCGATATCGTTACAGCAATTCTGGAGGGAATAATATTGGACTATCTTTATACCTGCTCTATTGGTTTACGGTTCTCGGTTGAGAGGAGCGCCTTGGCACGACTGGCAGCAGAGCTACGCGCGTTTGGAAGGCACATGCGACGTGATGAATTGAGCCACAAAGGGCGATGGGGACTCCGACTTTCTTAGACACGCCACCCGCCTCGCCAATATACCGACATGGAAACAGCGATATCCTTCCGGCCTGGTCACAGCGCGAGGCCGCGGCCGCCGAGCAGCCGTGGACGGCGACGCGGTGCCACCGACAACTCCGACCCCTGCTGACACATCTCATAGCTCTTCGAAGGGAAACGGCTAGAGCAGTGTTGAAGCAAAGGAATGATCTTCGACGACAGAGTACGAGCCCAAATAAACGACCGACTGCTGACGACTACGTAGCGGACCGGAAACGAGTGCGTTACACATACTCCCTCAAAGGGACCGGACGGCGGCGATATGGCCGGCCAGGCGCAATATGCGAGCCTGTAGCGGCAGCAAACCCGGCGGATGGCGACCAGACCAGCCGTGTTAAAGTCGCTCCACTCAAACCACAAGCCGCACGATCGTTTTGTCCCGGCGAAGTCGTGGTGGCGACACCAGTCTTGAGTCGGGCACGGAAGCGTCGTCAAACATGGTCGATGCCATCGTCGCCCATCACGTCAACAACGACAGATGCTGGAGACGTCCCTGTCATTCCCACCGTCGACAATGAAAATACATCCAGACCCAATCCCAAGAACCCAGGCTTTAAGTACCGCGGTTACTATCAAAACCCCAGCCGACCAGGCGCGAACAGTGGCTCCAGTCGCTCAATAGACAGTAGCTGGGCCGCTGTAGAAAAAGCGACCTCGGCCGAGTTCCATCATCTATACGACTCGATCTTCCGAGCTGTCGACGCTCTCCTGCGATCTACGACGCCCGGCCTCGAGCCCACAAGGAAATCGAATTCGCTCCTGGCCATGTGCCTCCGAAAAGTGCCCCAATACGTCACGATGTGCGAGGAGGCAGAGCGCGAGGAGGCCGAGAAGGAGGGCCTGATGCAGCTTCCCTCGTCCAGTGTATCGTTTGGTATATACAGCGATCTGGAGTCTCTGGGCAGCGAGACTAGTGGGTGGAAGCATCTCCGCGTTGTCGTTCGCGAGCACGGTATTGACATGCTCAAATCTGCCTGCGCCGAAGGTCTCTTGCACGACACTTTTATTCGCCTGCTCATCCGACTCTGTACACATCTGAAGGCAAACGACGAGGCCGAGAACTTGATGACTGCACTTTTTAACAGCCAAATCTCCTCCCTGCCCAAGGGCCAACATCTTTGCGAAAGGCCCCATGACATACAAGTCGATCTGTCCGGGTCATCGGGTCCTCTAGCATTGCTGGGAATGCTAATACAATATCCAGACGAGACTGGACGGACATCGATATCTCTGCGGCAGATTGCAGAACTACTCAATAACGATCATTTGCCAGCTGCATGGCTGTCTACGCAGGCGTTCAGGAGCCTATGGCACCACGCTATCCGGCTTTTATCAAGCAGAGGCTCGCCAGTTTGTGAAGAGACCATCCTTCTCGAATTCTTCGCAACAGCAATAGCAAAACTTGTCCACTCTCGGCCAAGTGACGACATATCCGATCCACAACTCAAGCTTACTCCTCAAACCACGACCAGCTCCAAGAATGCCAGTACCACCCCGCTTACTTCATCCTCATCATACCACACTATAGTCAGCATTCTAGGAAGTATATGTGCTGTCGGGATTCTTCAGCAGGAGGCTTCGTTCGATAGCTGCGATACCAATACACGTCCGAGACCAGCGGTCGTCAAGCGCCTCGTGGCGATTGTTCAACGCTCTCTGTCCGATATATCACGAAAGATAAAGGCCAGGAAGGGGCAGCACAAGCTCGACGTTGCCAGTCACTGCTATCCGCGACAATATCTTTTGATGTTAGCCTTACGTCTCCTACAGTCTATGTCCACGAGTAAGGCAAATTGTTGTGTGGAGACCAAGACCGACACGCATACGAGCAGCATCTTCGACGAGACGAGATTCCGGGAATTGATTGCGACCGCCTCGCCTACCCAAAGCGGCCAAATTCATGATGCCACCATTGCGTTTGTCACCTTTGTCGCTGAGTGCTGTGGCCGAGGTTCCGAATCGACATTGTCGAGCGCCCCAGTTTCTCAAGCCTACTTGCTTAAGCTGAGCTCACATGCGGCCTGTCACTTATACAGTCCGTCTGACAGCGACTCCTGTTCCAACTACGTCCGTCGATTACAAGCAGACGCCGCCTTTCTTCTTGCCAGCCGAAGCAATGACCTCCGCGACCTCGCGTTTGCCGAGAGCCTTAGCAAGAGCGGCGTCCAGAAGGAGGAGCATCGTGTCCCACCCTGTCACTTGCCAAAGTCGGTTGTAATGGAAGCTTCAGGCTTGCCATACTCCAAGGCCTGCCCTCCACCTGCAGCAGCTCTTTTTGACGGGTACAGATGGGAAGAAGGGATTAGCGAGTGGGTGGTTTCGACTCCAAGCGCGCCCTCGTCTCGTCCTGCATCAACGCCAAAGCCGTCCCAGAAGAGCGAACTGGTCGTCATCATCGACGGTATGCCTCCTCCAGGACTAGCTGAGTTGGATGCGAAACGAACGCTTCTGCGGCGAATGTCAAGATCTGGGAGACTTTCATTCACGACATCCACCCCTCTCTCGTCGCGATCACCTGCTGGTTCTGACCAAGACAGCGACAACGATACAGCGTCGTCTCCCAGGACTCCAGGCAGCCAGTCGGACGTTCCCTCGTGCTCTCGCCGCAAGCGAACACGCCGCCTGCAGGCGGTTTCTCCTGCAAGGCAATCCAAGCGCCGCCTAGGAACGACGCGAAGTCTTTTGAATATTGTTTCGGACAACGAAGATGCAGACGAAAACAACTACCAGGAACTCGCGTGTAATGAGACGGAGGAGTCCGTTTACACAACAGAAGAGCCAGCGGGCATGTCTCTCTTTGGTCTCGCCGGCGAAACCAAGAAGGCCGATAAGGCTTGGGCATCAACCGGGAACGTGTTCAAAGGGAAAGCAGCGCCGGTGCGTCGCAGTAGCTACCGTCCCGCGGGCAACGATGTCGATGTAGCCTCCAGCGACGACGAGTTGTGTTTGTAGGAGGAAAGCTTTGGTATACGCTTTGATCCATCTTGTGACTATGTTGATACGTCTTTGGTCTTGTATTTTTGAATTTGCGTTTCTTCTCCTTTTGGAAACCACTTGGTAGTTTGAAATCAACGCTTTGTGATCCCCCTTTGTTGAGATCCTTATTTTATTGTCAGTTTTGCTATTGACACTCCTCTCTCTTCTTGATGTTCTTCTGTATTT
>LVYW01000002.1:5202433-5245815 GCA_001630435.1 Sporothrix globosa
GGGGGGTGGAAAGAGAGCGAGTATCGTCAGGAATGCGAGAAACTACCAAAAGGGGAAGGCACACCCCCTTTTTGCAGGTCCTTCCTTCCTTCTCCAGCCCGCTCTTTCCCTGCGAAGGTTGGCCCAGAGCAGATCTATTAAAAGGAAGGCACCTTCGACAATCTATCTCGATCTGGCGTCTGCCGCTCCTTCTGTTTGCCATAATTTGACATTTCCCTTCCTACCTCCCTTTTTCTTTTCCAACCTCCATTCTTCCTTCCTTTAACACTGCGTGTTATTGTCTTTCACGGAGCCGTTGCATACTTTCTCTTCTCTTCGCTTCTTGACTCCCCTCTTTTTTGATTCCATTATTCCATTTCATTTGCATCGCCATATTACTTCTCGCGATCCCGTTTGCAAACTGTGGCAGTCAACCAACCAGCCATCCACAGCCAATATCGACGCATCAGAACGCCAATCTGTCCCAGACTGCTCGGCGAGACCGTTTCCCTTTACATCCAATTCTACGGAAGCCAAACGAGCCGGTTCTCTCTACATCTTCTTCTCTGATTTCCTTATTTTCGTTCATTTCCCGTATTTGAGTCCTTTTCGACCATTTCGACCATTCTTTCATGATCAAGTCTTGTTCATTCGACCGTCTTACATTATACGATCATACACAACCAGTCTTTTGTTCACGGTACGAGCGACAACGACATTACATGACAAAGCCTTTGTCACATTTTCGGCAACCTTTCGTCTCCTTCAGAACGTGTAGGTCGGCTGGATTGGACAAGGCCGACAAACACGCGAACAAGTTGCATTGACAACTAGGTAACAGAGCCGGCACGACCCAACGGTATAAAACCGTGCCAAGACCTGCTCCGAACCCATCAATCGTCATCTCTACACACATTCTGTCAACGTTTCACCTGTTCTTTGCTACCACTCTCGCTGGTCGATCTGTAAAGCATTGGGCGCGCGCAAACCCACTTTCTTTTCATACAGAAAAAACGGTGTCATCGACATTGACAACGACATTGACATCCGCACCAACGTCCGCATCGGCATTGACATCTATCGCCTAGACTTGGAGAACCACCATTCTCCTTGTCGCGTCCTTCCTTACGTTTTGCCGGCTGGTTTCCGGCCTCACGACATCTTTTTTCACATCTCTTACCTCGATATCGTGTAGACACGGACGACAATGTCTGAATCCAGTCAAAACGCCACCGGGCCCGATGCCTTGAACAACGCGGCCGCGATGAATGGCACCACTACCGCCACAAACTCGACCGGAGCTGCTACTGCCCAAAATGCCACCACGTTGGCCGCCTCGCCTGCGTTTAACCCGGGCCTGGAGAACAGGCTGCTCGCCAAGTACCTCCTTCTCATCGTTGGTTCGGTCGCCGCTGCCATGTTCGTCTACCGCGCCACCTACGCTTTGCTCCGCCATGTCCGCACCGTCACCTCGCTCCAGAACGAAACGCAGCGCTACTACGCCCGTCCCCATGCGAAGACGTCGTGGCTCAAGCGCAACCTGGTCTACGCCCCCATCTTCCACAAACGCCACAACCGTGAGATACAGTTGAGCTCCGCTGTCAACATTGGCACTCTGCCCACCCGTCTGCAGCTGGCCTTCCTCGTCGCCTACTTTGGCACGAACGTTGCCTTCTGTCTCATCGATATCCAGCTTCACAGCAACTTCGCCACGGCAGCTGCCCAGCTGCGCAACCGTAGCGGTGTCCTGGCCGTGGTGAACATGGTTCCTCTGTTCCTCCTAGCCGGCCGCAACAACCCGCTGATCCCTCTGCTGGGCATTTCGTTTGACACCTTCAACCTTCTCCACCGCTGGTTCGGCCGAATTGCCATTCTCGAGGCTCTGATGCATACGCTTGCCTTCCTTATTCCGAACGCCATGGCCAAGGACTGGGGCGCCGCCTTCCACACCGCCCTCACGGTCCGCTACATGATGTTTGGCTTTATTGCCACGATTTGTTTCCTATTCTTAGGTGTTCAGGCGATGAGCCCGCTCCGTCACGCATTTTACGAGACGTTCAAGATTGTGCACATCCTTGTCGCTGCTGTCGCTGTTATGGGCGTCTGGTACCACCTGAAGCTCAAGGACCTACCTCAGATCGTCTACCTGTACGGCGTTGTTGCCATCTGGGCCATCGACCGACTCGCCCGTATCCTCCGCATCGTGTACCACAACGTTGGTCAAGGCGGCACCAAGACGCTCGTCGAGGCGCTTCCCGGCAACGCGTGCCGCGTCACAGTCACGATGGCCCGGACCTGGGACTTCAAGCCGGGCCAGCATGCGTACCTGTACTTTCCGAGCGTCGGTCTCTGGCAGTCGCACCCGTTTTCCGTCGCTTGGAGCGAGGAGGCCGAGTCGCTGGACACGGAGAAGCTGGCTATGAACCGGCAGGACGTGCTTGCGATGCGCAAGACGAGCATGTCGTTCATCATCCGCGGACGCACGGGCATGACGGCCAAGCTGTACAAGAAGGCGACGGCGAGCCCAGATGGCCGGTACGCCACGAACTGCCTCGTCGAGGGTCCCTACGGCGGCCTGCACCAGATGCAATCGTACGGCACGGTGATGCTGTTCGCCGGCGGCGTGGGCGTGACGCAGGCCGTTCCCCACGTGCGCGATCTGGTGGTCGGCTATGCTAATGGCACGGTTGCGGCCCGCAAGATTGTGCTGGTGTGGATCATTCAGAGCCCCGAGCATCTGGAGTGGATCCGGCCGTGGATGACGGAGATCCTGGCCATGGACAAGCGGCGCGACGTGCTGCGCATCATGCTCTTTGTCAGCCGGCCGCGGTCCACCAAGGAGATCCACTCGCCGAGTGCGACGGTGCAGATGTTCCCGGGCCGCCCCAACATCGACACACTGCTGGGCATCGAGATGGAGAACCAGGTGGGCACGCTCGGCGTGTCGGTGTGCGGCCCCGGTGCCCTGAGCGATGAGGTGCGTCGCGCCGTCCGCCAGCGGCAGTACCAGGGCTCGATCGAGTTTGTCGAGGAGGCCTTTTCGTGGTAGTTGCTCATGCGACTTTTTGACGGCACACCCGCACAGCACAACAACGGCAGCCTGGCTGCCAACTTCTCTGGTTCGGTTTGTACATATCTGGGTATTGGGTTTTATTTCCGGCATAGATGCGGCGTCCGCGCGCAACAGTCGTTACTGCAGGCGAAGGTCTCGCGCTTTGCTTTTCATTTGGTCTCATGTCTTTTCAAGTGGCGCCGTTTATTTCACTGTCTTTTTCTATGTACATTTTATTTCTACCATTTTTCATTCCCTTCTCTCGTTGCCGTTGATTATAAAAGAAGCCTCTGAGTTCGCCCGGTTAGAACGGTCACAAATCAACAAATAAAAATATGGCGAAAATTATGCAATATTCGCTGACCACAGCCTCTCTCAGTGATAAATCTTCAGTGGTATGTGTATTGGGCCTTTGCATGACTGTTGGCTCTACCATGCCTTCGGATTATGTGTAATGCTGTCCTGAGGCGGCGATATATTAGTGAACGAAAGCTTGCCTAATCCTGCAGCACGGAAACTGGACGGCTGGCACCCGATTGGGGAATTCAGCGGGCTTGGGCAGGGCGCAAAGGTGCTAATTGGGAGCCTAGCCCCAACCCCGCCAACACCGCCAGCCCGTCGATTCCGTGCCGTGTGATGTGTCGTCACCTGGTCATGCGCTGTGGTGCTCCTCCAAACGGCCGCTGTTTCCCCGCCTCATGTACGCCTTTGGTAAGACATCGCCCCTTGACTATTGTTCCCCTCTCTCGTTCCTCCTTTAACTTCTTTCATCCTTCTTTTCCTCATCCATTTCTTTCAAATCCCCAACGTATCGACATTTCCCATCTCCAGCCCTGCCACATCGCGATCCCACTTGGCTTCCCGAACATACATACTGCCTTATCGTTGATTCCACAAGCCAGCCTTAGTCTCGCCCCACCGACGATAGAGTGTCCCGGAGAGATACGGATAAGAAATACCGATAAGACAACTCGCATCGACGACGACGAAGTCGACGAAAGCAAAGCGACGCTGACAGAAGCACTCGCAAATACGAACTTGCCTCGTAACGATACAGCCGTCCTCTTGTGCCGACAATCTCCCTTGACACGAAGCTCTTCCTGCTGTTCAGTGCAAACGAGCGTTTGCATCATTTGCCTCCCTTTCCTGCTTCCGCTTAGACATCACGACGTCCGGCCGGTTCCGATACACCACTCTCTGACGAAGCAGCCTTTTCTTCGTTTTTATTGGGTTTCCTAGTCTGCCCCCGCACGCAAACCGACAACCGACACCATGGGTCTCACGTACAATACATACCTCAGCAGCACGCGCATCTACGGTTGCAAGGTCTGCAAGGCGCACCTGGCCAACCACGATGACATTATTAGCAGAGTGCGTGCCGTCAACATCCCCACCGCCCCATCGTACTGAAGAGTGAACTGACCTCTGGGCATCTGTAGAACTTCCGGGGTCAACATGGCAAGGCATACCTGTTCAACTCGGTGGTCAACGTCGACGCGGGCAACGCGGCCGAGCGCAACATGACGACGGGCCGGCACGTTGTGCGCGATATCGTGTGCCGCGGCTGCGGCGACACGGTCGGATGGAAGTACGACAAGGCGTACGAGGCGTCGGAGAAGTACAAGGAGGGCAAGTACATTCTGGAGGCAGAGCTGCTGTGCCAGGTGAACTGAAGAGGTGGCGGAGAGCAGGAGATGTGGAAAGGGAACATGGCCAGCCAGCATGCATTTGCGCAGACGCTGCACCATTACGTCCCTCCCTCTCCTCACTCATGGCGGCTTCTTTCTCATGCCTCCGGTCACCGCTCCTCTTCCCCTCCCTTTCACTTTGCGGAGTTGTGCACGTTTTTTTATTCACTTTTGGTCATACAGCACAGGGAGTTTTCGGCGCCTCTACACATCTCAACGTGCTTTCGTTTACTTTTGGGGTCCGTGACCAGCATGTCACGACAATGCCACGACATGTCACAGCAGACACGGGCATAGCGTGGCTATGCTTGTCTGTTCGACGGCCCCTTGTGTCCCTCACTCGGCTCATTCTGTTGCCTTTTGATGCACTTTTCTGGTTTCACCCCTACTGCTCGTTTAGGTATCGACTTTATGTTGTCTTCTGCTTCTTCATTCGCTTTGGTTTCGAAGGCATCCGCCCGCCCAGACGACCACCGCATCGACGAACAACATCTTCATGCGTTGAGGCACGAGGCTTAGATGGCTTGCCGCCTCGTTCTCCCAGTCGTTTTTGGGTTTGGTACTGGGCTATTTGTATTTTATTTGGTGTTCGTTGGCTCTCTTCTTCGATCGTCTTCGATTAGCAGCTGGTACAATTGTTGCAATTGAACACATTCTCTGTACACTCCTTGCCCATTCTGTCTGTTTTCTCGATGCGGCCGATAAACCGTACGATTGCATCGTTTTTACCCCTCATTGCAAGCGCCTCGTGTTTCTGCACGTCGATTTCGTTGTGCTTCAGCGGGAAGCTACCAGAGCGGAGGCTTGGCCGGTTTTAAAGAGCGTGCAAAGTAGTGTCAGGGCAGTACTTGTAGTAAATAGTTGCATCGTCAGCAACATGAGATCCAGCGACAAGGATACGGAGGGAGTCGTGGGAGAATCTATTAAAAGAATGGGGAGAACTGAAGTCTACATAAGAGATGGCGTAAAAATTAAAGCATCGGAAATCGATCGAGGCAAGCCGTTTAATATTAAAGGAGGCCGGCATTACGTTACAGGAATGCCATCACGCCTCCGTTTTCAGTTGTGTGTCGCGACAGAGAGCACGGGGCAGGTTGCATTGGCAGTACTGAGTGCCAGCCTTGTTCCATCGTGAACTTTTTGTCTCTCCTCCTCATTCTGAGACGTCAGGTCCCACTCTGTGTCCAATGTGGTGGGTTTTGTACATATTTTTATTTATTATTTCTTCGGTGGGTTACTCACTGTCTCTGTTTCTATTCTTGTCTGCCGCGGAAGAGCAATTGATCTTTACCGCTCTTTTTCTGTACATGCTTTCGTTGCCTTTGCCGTTTTTGGTGATCCTGAAACAACCTTAAAGTCTATATTTGGGAACATGGTCGAAGCTTGTCACCTCTCTTTTTTCACAGCCTTCATTTCTACACAAGGTTTAAGATGGCATGGCACTGACAATTCTGTTTCAGACGATCGTGTAAAACATAAGCTGTGAAAATAGAGTTACTTTTACGACCACACTTACACTTTGCCAAACACTTCTAAACAGCCAGGAGTCTTCAATACGAGAAACACTAGGCAAAACAGACAAGGAATCGACAGGAAGGAGGATGGTCCAACTGTTCAGCTCGTCAAGCTCATCGAGCTCCATCCGTACTGGATGCGTGATAGAGTCCGAGAATATAGCAATTGCCTCAAATCATTTGCCGACATCGTTACCCGGATTTGTTTCCCTTTTTCGGCTCAATTTTGGCTCTTGTTTTCTCTACTTCAGTTCCGATGTGTCGACAGATGAACAGACAAGATCCATCCATGTCGTATGATGCACTCTGCATCCCGAAAGACAGGTGTGTGTGAGTTGAGCCTGACTTATCCGATGGATCGCCTCCTGTGGCCCAGTATCGCCTCTTGTCGTTTATTGTCGCGTCTCTCCGCCTCTTTGCGTCCTGAACCAAGGCCCATGTGCACATGTATCATCATTGATGGTGAGCTTCGGACAGCACGTGGGCACTGGACTCGATCAGGGATGCCCCCAGACTAGCTGGGCACAGGTATCCATCTCTCTGTCGGCCTGACGGTCTGGTTTGCCTACCAAGTCGGTCTAGCCGGTATCGTGACACCTCCGGAGAGATCGACAAGGCTGCACCGACTGAGATAACGAGTGCCCATGCGATGAACTGCCGACTGAGAACGACATCGGGGCCTACCGGAAGCACGCCATTGGGTCAAGCACCGCGGCTGATCACGAAACCCCCATTTTTCTCGTCTCTTCGCTTCTCCCTTTCTCCATGAACATATGTTCGAAAAGAGGGTTAAAAGAAAGATTAGAAAGGGAAAAAAGAGATACATATGTTGGGTATAACAGGGTCCTTGATCTTGTGTTAGTGCTTTTTGGCGAGCGTTGGTTCTCCGTAGTGTTCGGAGGACGACAGGTAGTTCGATTCAGTTAGTGCCGGCATTGGCTTAGCATGTGAGCCAGCATCCACTTGTTTAGTCCGTGTCGACGTCGGTGCCCGACGTCTTTCCCATACGACTTGCCCTGGTCTTGTTGGTCATTTGGTCGTCCGGTCAGTATATCCCTCGCGCTACCGGTTGTCTGTCTTCGAGATATCGAGTACCTTGAGGTCCTCATGGTGGCGGACGCCCCGGCGCTTGCATCATAACTCGGCAAGTCCCCTGGACCCGCTGAAGAAGAAAAGAACAAGGGAAAGGCAAGACCCACACCATACCCGTAACACAAACGTTAGTGGATGGGATGGATAGATGGGAAACTGTGTCTATTGTTGGGCTGTGGGCGTTGGGGAGAGGGAAAAAGCCACAGGAGAAGTTCGCCGATGGATGTGTTTTAAATTTTGTAACTTGCCGCAATAAGAAAGAACGATGCCGGAGAGTTTGTTTCGAGTGGACTGCCCTGGACTAGTCTTGCCAGCCCGTTGGCACTTGCCGTTTCTCGCTACCCCTTTCTCACTGTGTAGTGATCTGGATGGCTCCTTCCCTCGCTGGTGGTGGAGCAGATACGGCAACATTGCAGGCGCAACAGTGCCGCGGTCCTTCTCTGCATGCGAATACGGCATACTGCATACACATAGAGTACACCATAGTTGGTAGTCATATGAGCGAATTGCTGAATACAGTGCAATTACGACAAAAGACTAAATGCTTACGCGAAAAGGCGACGCTGCTCGATCTTGCTTGTCACTGGCTACTCGACGTGCAGCTCTTTCCTTGACAATATCTCCAACAACCAATCTGAAGCCCAATCGCCCGGTCGTTCCTTCTCTCCTTCAGCCTCTCACAAGACTGGGGACTGGGGACGGGACATCCTGTAAGGGGAAGGAGCACACCGGCTTCCCGTCAACTCTATTTCCAGTTGTTCTGCACTCTAAGTGGACAACGCCCCGAGGAAGGAGGCGTGAGGAGTTCCACCCGCCCGCCTCGCCCCTCACCCCCCTGTTCCTGCCCCCTTGGCGTGTTAGAGAAGTTTGGGTGCATGTTTTGCGCATGGTCTTTGAGGACCGGCGTCTCCACCGGAATGCGGTGCTGTCATTGGCCAGAGCACAAGTGTAAGTCATCTACGTGAACTTGTCAACTCAACTCTCGACCTCTCGTCTTCATTCAGCAGCATGATCAGGCGTCAGACAGCATCCCATCAACTCGTCCAATCTCGCTCGATCATCTTGTCTTTGAAAATGCTTACTCTTTTTGCCCCCCGCCCCGAGGCTACTGTTTTTTTTTGGGGGGGGGGAGATCTTTTAGTTTCGAATTGGTGGATTTTGCTGCCGTTCTAACTTTTGTATTTTGTGCCTGTTGGTCTGATCGTAGTGTTCGTCTTTTCAGTGTTCGACGTATTGAACACGGTCGAGTACTTCCGGGCACGTGAATCACAAACTCGGCGTAGCCAACGTGCTCCCTAAATCTAGGCTACATCTGTCGGGCATTTTCTTTTCTTTCTCGTCCGTTTTTTAGTGGCGTACTTTTCTATCCGTTGTAACCGTTGTACCTGCATTAGACCCGTTCTCCTCTAGCCTCTCATTCAACCTATGTCGTACGAGGACGTCCCGTTGTTGTCGAAAGCGGACTCTGCAGTATGGGAAGCGGACTTGTCCTATTCGTTACTGTGCCTCATAGGCCTACTATTCTTTAGTTGGCAATTTATTCCTTGATTCCCTCCGTAGTTGTTGTGTCCAAATGGACGAATCGATGCCAATTTTGGTACGTTGCTCGGCTGTCCCTTAAGATGAGCCTCACTCCCAACCGCACAGACATTATAGTGACTGGCCACTTGGAGTCGACCGAAGAGCTGAAATTGAGTTTCCGGGCGTTGCGAAAATCAGAGAAAATCAGGGAAATCAGGGAACCAGGCAAAACCAAAGCATGTGCAGCGTTGACGAATACCGAGAACCGTGGCCTTTCGTCCCATTATGCGTGACCGATACTTTGTTGAACTACAGTACAGAGTTATTACATTGTTTGTTTTCTGCATCCGGCCAACCTGGTTTTTAACCGCAGATCCTCAGCCGTCCACTCTCTCTACCAGCCTCGTATCGCCTGATTCTAGTAGGCTGTGTTCCGGTCTTTTCCTTCTTCTCATTGAAATGGAGATGGAGAAGAAGAAGACGACAATATAGTGTGCATCACGTTCATGGACGAAAAAGAGGCAGATAACACTAAATCCAGAGTGAAATGATCAAAGCGTTGGCCCAATCTGGTTCTCGGTACTCTCTTCCTCCCAAATATGGGCCCTGATCTGGGCGCCATCGCGGATACTACGCTGGGCTGGCACCGGCCTAGCACGGGGCACGGAGCATTGCCGTATTGTTCGCTCATGAAACGAGTGAGGCTTTGCTGTTTTGCTGTTTTGCAGTCTGTTTCTGTTGCTGTCGTCCCCTTTTGCGTTTCTCGTTCAATACGACGTATGTTCTCAGAATTCCTAGTGTCTGTTCTTTTATCTCTCAACCTCATCAAGCTTTATCCATCCCCCTCTTTGTCTCGTCCGAGGGAAGGCAACATCTCCTGGCGTCAAGTCGACTCTGGTCTACGGTCTAGCCTCCTCCCTCGCCCGTTGATCCCCTGCCCCGGTCTTGCCTTATTCGGACACCCACTTCGACATGGACTCTCGTCTGGCGGTCGTCGTGTAAGTGGTCCTGTGCTCTCTGCACGGGAAATGTGACCGTTGCAATCATGCCATGCTCTGTCTCTCTTCCTCCCCTCTCCCTCTCCTGGGTCATCGTACAGCCTCCTCTCCCTTCGTTGTCCATAAAGTCAGAGTTCTTTCCCTCTCCCCGGTCGTGTTTCCTTTCATCTATCCCTCCTGTTTGTCTTTGCTCCTCACCCACTTTCGTTTGCATGTTCTTTCCCATTTTTTATTTCCTGTCTGTCGTTAACAACGCTCAAGAAAGACGGAAACAAGTCCTCCTCTAGACGAGCTGGTCTGTTCATCTTTCCTCTTTCTTCTGCCCCCTTAACTTATTCTCATTATCGTCAATTTTCACTTCTTGCTGGTCTAGTACCATTTTTACCTGTCGTTTCCGTCCAGGGTCTTACGCATACGTATATTGGATATACATTCGTTTTCTCACATACACACTTCAACACTGCCGCCATCATGCTGTTCAGCAACCCAATCACCTGGGCAGCCGTGGTCGCCTCTGTCTGCCAGGCTGGCCCCGTAGGCGTTGCCCCGGCTCTACCCCCGGCCCATCTCGCCCGCGGCAACGACCTGGTCGCCCGCATGGCCCTGGAGGAGAGCAAGGAGGTTGCCCGCGGCCTCGAGGCGCCCGCAGCGGCCACGTACGACCTTGCCCACAACTGGAACCACCAGATGCTCTTTGACGGCACCTTCCCCAACGATCTTGGAGGCACCGTCACCATGGCCATTCAGTGCAACACCTGCTACACCAAGGGCAGCATTGCCGCCTCGCTAACTGACCCCACGGTCATCGACCCGACGCTGCGCCTCGACTTCTCGGGTGTCCAGGCCTACGTGGACCTGTCTGTCGTCGTCAGCGAGGCTGCTGTGTACACCATCAACCTCTTCACGTCCAACACGCCTCTCGGCATCTCTGCGCCCGGCTTCAGCGCCGGCGTCATCTTTGCTGTGGACCTCGTCTTCAGCATTTCCGAGAAGATCGACATTGACGCCGGCGGCTTCTCCGTCACGGTCGCCGATGGCGCGTACATCGAGGCCAGCCTGCTGGAGGGCACCGTCACCAAGTCCTTCTTCGACGGCCTCAGCGCGCAGTCCCTGCCGGTGTCCGTCAAGAGCGGCACGGCTACCTTCAAAGCCGATCTGCGCGTGCGCACGCAGGTCGGCGTCGAGGGCAACGCCCCGCTCGTCGGCATCGGCGCGGGCCTGGAGCTCGGCGTCTACGCCAACATCATCGAGTTTGTCAGCATCCTCGAGACCACGGCGGCCTGCGGCCTGCAGTCGCGCGAGTACTGGGACTGCAACGTCGGCGCGTACGCGCTGGCCGATGTGGTTGTCGACTACACCACCTTTGGCGCCGTGCCGACCATCTCGACGACGCTGCTGTCGGCGCCCACGGCGACCCAGTGCTGGGGTTCCATTGCGGGCGCTGTGACGAGCGCTGCCGGGGGCGCCGGCGGTGCCAAGTACGGCGGCAGCTCAGCGGCCACCTTTGTGACGACGGGTTATTCTCCCAAAGAGACTGGCTCGTACGGTTATGGTAAGGGCTCAGGCTCGGACTCGGGTTCGTACTCCGGTGGCCATGGCTCTTCTGGCTCTGGTTCGTACTCTGGTGGCCACGACTCCTCTGGCTCGGGCAAGGGTTCCGGCTCCTACTCTGGCGGTTCCGGGTCTGGCTCGCACTCGGGCGGCTATGGCTCTGGCTCTGGCTATGGTTCTGGCTCTGGTTCTGGCTACGGTTCTGGCTCTGGTTCTGGCTATGGCTCGGGCCACGGCTCTGGCTACGGCTCTGGATACGGCAAGGGTTCCGGCTACGACAACAACAAATCCAGTGCTCAGCAGTCTGTGTCCATCCCGTCTCGTCCTCCCTTGTCTGCGAACGCGTCCATCCCGGTCTCGTCGCCTGCTGTCTCTTCTTCCAGCTCTGTTAGTATTTCGTCGTCCGCTGTCGTTTCGACCGCTCCGTCGAGTGCCGTCAGCCCACCCCCGACGTCGTCTGCTGTCCTGTCCTCATCTGCCCCGGCATCGACCACGGCAGCCAGCAGTGCTGGCGTCGGCGAGGTCACATCGACCGTCTTCTCGACCACGACGTACACCATCACCAGCTGTGCAGCGTCTGTTGTCAACTGCCCGGCTTCGTACCAGGCCTCGTACGTCGTCACCAAGACCTACACCTACAATGGCGGCGCCACAGACACCGCCGTCGTGACCACCACCAACGGCGCCCACCTAGCCATGACGCCGACGACCACCAATATCATTGTGCTGGTGCCGTGCACGTCGCCCATTGTCGAGACGTTTACGCCGCCGACGGCGGTGCCGACCGCGGCCAAGGGCAACGGTGGCAGCAGCAGTGGTGGCAGCGGCAGCAGTGGTAGCAGTGGCAGTGGCAGTGGCAGTGGCAAAGGAAGCGGCAGCGGCAAGGGCAGCTCGGCCGGCAACAGCACGCTCAGCGGCACCTTCTCGCCGACGGTCTCCAAGACGGGCAGCGCTACGGGCGTTGTTGTCACGGCTGGCGCCGGCTCGGCCAGCATCATCAGCAGCAGCCTGGCCGCCGCCGCCGGTGTCTTTGCTGCCGCCCTGCTGCTGTAAGCCAGTCTGTGCTTGGCATATATTTTGCTTTCGTTGCTCTCTCGCTCGCTCTCTTTTTTGGTCACGCTCTTTCTGTCACTCGTTATATCTCACTCTTTCCGGAAAGGATCGGAACGCCACTGAAACTCATTGATACCACACAATTTTCTTACCGCCCTACTTTCCTACTGTCTGTCCTCTCACCAACATGCGCATTGATTTGTACGCATGCTGCTTTCTCTCCTGTTTCTGTCGGTATTTTTATTTTCGCATTTATCTTTATTTCGTTATATATATTTACATTCTCTCCTTTCTTTAATACCTGTTTAATATAATCTTGTTCAACAAAAAAAAAGATCGAATTCTTCTACAAAATGCTAGAACGTCCTGGTCCACAAAAAGACCAGATGGTTCCTCAACCCCGTGTGAAGTGGTGAAACGACATTATGAAGTCATGCACGTTTACTCGCAGTGTCACACGTGCAATATGTCATATTAGTGCTTCGTTCTTGCCTGTCTTGTACGTCAACATACCTTCCCGTCGGGCATATGCGTATTATGTCGCATAAGCGTGCTGGGAGGCACCTTCCCATTCCGTTTCTCGTTCCGTTCTGCGCCTCAAGTGCCTGGCGGCAGTGGGGTCAGAAGTGGGGGTGCCTGTGTGAACGCTAAAATGTTTCAGCTGGAAGCTGCGAGGCTGCCTCGTTGCGGTGTTAGTGACGGTGTGTAAGGACCCACTTTTCTCATCGCGATTGAATGCCCATTCGCATAGTGACGTAATTGACCATCCATCCCAGAATGTCATTCTCCGCTCGAGCTCATCGATGTCGATGTTGGCAATTCACGACGTCAATAAACACGGATACAGTTCGTGAAGAAGATTGACGGAATCCCAAAACATACGGGGCAGCTGTCGATGGAGCTGTCGAGAGAAGATTTTTGGCGCATTTGGCATAGAAGCCATTCTATCCAATGGTAAGACCAGACCAGAGAGCTGTCCTTAGTAAAGCCAGGAACAAACATGAACAGCTTAACAGCCCCGCAACTACAAAATGGACAAAACATCTGAAGTACTCAAACGGCGAAACACGTCGGCCAAAGAATAAGACGGAATATTGGGGAAGGCGCGAAGGGCGAGACGACTCAGAAAAAGGACAAAGAGGGGACAAGAAGCGACGAGAGGCAACCAAAAAGGGGCAGGAAGCAGGCCCAGGCCGAAGTACCCACAATTTCTTAAAGCTTGTTCGATGGATGGAAAGACCAAGGAGCCACCAGCGCGCCTGCAGTTCTTTGTGCGCGGCGTCACGCCGTAGGAAAGAGCACGCCGCCTGCCTCGACTTCCCTGTTTCCTGTTCAGCCCATGGCTCCGTGTCACACCCACGAAATGAGGGAGGAGCCATCGACGTCAGAGGGGGTATCTAGTCGAGTGACTGCTTCCAAACTAAGATAAATAGGCCATTATAAGCAAGCTCTCTCTTCCCAACTCTTCAAAGCATCAATTTATTTCCAGTTCACGACACTTTTGATCATTTAGCAAGCCCACATTCATATCGAATATACCCCCCTCAACAAACTCAACTCTCTTAGACCTTCCCAGTCATCAAATCACCATGGAGACCATCAACAACATAGCTTCTGCCGCGGCAAAGACCGTCTGGCCCAACAGCGACAACAACGACGGCACCGCCACCAATGAGACCACCAAAAATGCGAACAACCTGAGCAGCAACGGCAAAACGACGGCCTACGACAACAGCAACAATGTCAACAGCCAAAGCAACAGCGCCACAAACGGTGCCTCCTCATCGGCACCGTACAACACCGCCGATACCAGCTTCAACAACACCACCAACAATGCGAACAACAGCCGTGCCAACACTGCCTCCGCTGCCGCGCCAGGCAGCCACCCGGACTACAACGAGGAGCCCATCTCGGGCGTTCTGGGCGACACTTCCAAGGGCGAACCGTACGACGCCGGCAACAGGGACGAGCAGGACTATGCCAACGCGCAGTACTCTGAGTCGCACTCATCGGCGGTCGGCTCTGGTGCCGCAAGCGCCCCGGACACTACTGGCACCACGGGAGCTACGGGAGCTACAGGTGCTGCAGGTGCAGCAGGCGTAGCTGGTGCAGCGGGCGCAGCGGGCGCTGCTGGCATCGCAGGGACCCGGTCGGCTGACAACACTGCTGCCTCCTCCACCTCCTTCAATGAGAACACCGCCAACACCGCCAACACTGCCACCAACACCGGATCTAACAACCCGGCCGCCACCTCGGCGTCAGCTGGCGACGCCGGCATGAAGGACTCCAAGGTCCCCAGCGGCGGCGGCGGGGCCTCCGAGCCCAATGTGGACGGCCCTGGTCCCCGCCCCATCCAGGAGGTCGCGCGTGACAACCACGGCGACGCGGGTCGCGCCCAACCCGGCTCTGGCTCTGGCTCTGGTGGTGCTGGTGCTGGTGCCGGTGCCGCCGCTGGCGCTGACGACGAGGACAGCGACAAGCCCCAGTCCACCTCCCACGGCGAAGGCACCGGCGAAAAGTACGTCCGCAGCACCGGTCTGCAGGCCGACGGCGGCGATTTTGACGCCGCGCGCGAGGGTGCCGGTCGCGAGGCGGACCGCATTTTGGAGGAGAAGGGCATTGTCGTCAACGCGGGCCACCAGCAGCCGGGTGCCGCGGATACGGCCGAGGCGGAAAGCGCGGGCAACAACCGCGGCAGCGGCAACAGCAACGTCAGTGCCAACAGCGGCGACAGCTCGGGCCAGAAGAAGAAGGTCAGCCTGGGCGAGAAGATCAAGAACAAGATCCGTCGGTCGAGCTAAATTGGAGAAACGGACAAATTGAAAAAAAAAAAAAAAAAAAAAAAAAAAAAAAAAAAAAAAAAAAAAAAAAAGCGGAACTTGATGGGAAGGGCGTTGCTTCACGGCTAAATTTTGAATTTGTCGTTTTCTGTTGAACTTTGGTAAGAATGTGGAAATTTGATTTTTTAGCTTTTGGTCTTTGGTCTTTGTTTCTCTACCCTCAGTGGAACTCGAGATTTATCATACTTTCCTTAAATCATGCCGTCGATTGTGAACCAAGAAACGTCCGCTGTAGCCATTATGCCATAATGCTCCTCTTCAATATGACGAAAGGAGCGCCGCCAGCCGTTGCCGGATGGGTCCTACGCTCCCAGATCCAACGGCTGTGACAATGTGTTCATAATCGACTCCCAAATGCCAGAGTCAAACTCAAAGTCGACAAAACTGTTGGCTCCAGCACCAGAGATTACCGACCCCTCCAGCATTGTGCCTTGCAAGTCACCGCCCGTCCAGTCGGGGTGGCCCGATGCCGCGCCCGAGAGAGGTGTTGTCGGCGCCTGTCCAGGGACGGGTGGTGGTTGCATCATCGTACCGGAGCTGGTCGGTGTCGTTGTCCATGCCGGCACGATCGTCGTCGGCGGAGCCGTATTGGCGTCGGGCATATCGACGCTCTGGTGGTGAATGTGGTGTGGGTGGTGTGCGATGTGTTGTTGCTGCTGCTGGTGCTGCTGAAGATGTTGTTGCTGGTTGGCCGGCCGCTGGGCATGGCTGTCACGGTACTCGCCGAGCACCCGGAACAGAATGTTGGACATGACCCGCGCCGGATAGTAGACGCTCGCATGCGCATACAGCGACTCGGCTAGTCGTTGCAGATGTACCAGCGCCTCCGCCTGCTTGTCGGCACTCTGTGTCGACAGGCCCTCGACAATCGCAAACGCGGCCGTTGCTGCGTGCTGCATGCCCGTCACAAACATGCTGCGGCACTCGAACCGCGCGCAAAACGCCTCGTAGATGCGTGCGACCTCGATGGCGTGCGTAAAGCACATCCTGCGCGCCATTTCCGTCACAATGTCCGTGCCGATCTCTGGCTCCATGCCGTCGTCATGGTCGTCGCCGTCGCCGTCGTCGGTCGGCCCGCTGTCGTCAAATACATTGTCGTAGGGGCTGCAACTACCACCACCACCACCACTACTACGGCGGCAGGACGCGGCCTCGGTGTTACCGTTGGTCTGTCCACCACCCGTGTTGTGCGTGCCGGCTGGTGTGGCTTGACCAGCCGACAGGAACGGTCGGTACATTAGAATGTACATGGTGTGGTACTGCTGGTGCAGGTTGAAAAAGGCCGACGGCGGGTCGCGCGCCAGGTTCGCGGGCGTCCACTGCAATCGGCTGGGGAGTTGCTTGTACCAGTTGCGCAGCTCACGGTGCAGGCCCGTCACAAAGTAGTATGCGCTCGGGTCCGACGTCGTGTAGTGCCGGTGGGCAGCGTCGGTCAGCTTGGAGGCCGTGTCCGTCAGGTTAATGAGTGCATCGTAAATTTCCGTCTCGAAACGGAACTTGGGTCCCATGGGAAGACACCCACGCATGGGCCGCGGCTTATTGGGGCCGTTGGAGATGGTGATGTCGGCAATTTTGATGCTGGTCGGCCGGCCCAGGAACAGCCCCCAGAACCGGTCCAGGACGACACATCCCCACAGCACCGTCCGCTTTACTTCCATGTCCAGCCGCGACTGGCCGGCCTGGCCGATTTGCCGGTTCAGGCCCAGGTCGAAAATCAGTCGACACGCCATCCCCGCGTACAGCCACCCTGTGTTGTAGCGGCCGACGCCGCACTCGAGGTCGCCGAGAAGCAACAACGCCTGTAGCGAAGGTATGCCGCCCGGCATCTGCAGTTCCGAGTCGACGAGTCGCTTAGCCTCCTCATGAAGCAAGGACTCGCCGTCTGGGGTCGCAAAAGCCTGCACGTCGGGTCGCGTTCGGTCGGCATAGCGGTAGCCAACGGACAGCATGCACACATGCAAAAAAGGCGAATAGTAACTGCCACTGCCGGTGTTGCTGCTCCCCGCGCCTGGAACCAGCTCTGACTCTCGATAGCTGTCGGATCCGTTGCTGTCGACGCCGCTGCCGCTGCCGCTGCCGCCGCCCACCATCATTCCGCTGTCTAGCTCAAACGCCCGACGGTGGACAATGTGGATGATTGTGTTGTAGCACGACCAAAACTGGTTGATCAGGTGGCGGTGCGCGTCAATGGGGATGTTGGCTAAAAACTCGCGTGTGCGTGCCGCGTTCTTCTCGCGCTCGCGCCTTGTCTCTTCCTTCTCGGCGTGGTACATGTTGGAGTAGATGTGGTAGTTGGTCGTGATGCCAATGTAGCGCGAGTGGCCGCGCGGCCCCATGTTGCTCATGGACCCGGCACGCAACCGTCGTCGCTGATCGGACTCGCTGTACAAGGCCGACGACGCCATGCCCGACGACGCGACCGTACTCGCAGGCGAATCGGTCTCGTCCATGACCATCCCAGGCCGCCCGCTGCAACCGACCGCGTCATTGTCGTTTGTGCGAGCGCCATTGATGCTGCCGTTCGTTGTGCTGGTGGTGCCATGTCCGATCCTGCTTCGGTCTTGTGTCGTCGTTGCGTGTATTGGTGTTGGCAACCACATGGACCCGCTGCCGCCGTCTGTCGAGGATGTCCGTGTGGCTCCGGGCGGGTAGCGATGCGATTGCGGACCTTGTGGAGGGGACGAGCTGCCCATGTCCCGGCTGCCGTCGCGACGAAATCCAGCCGCCTGTGCCGCGCTCCGGCCGTGGCCAGTTGCTGCCGCAACCAGTGCTGCCGCCGTGACGATGCTGCCCTGCACGGCCGCCGCCACATCGTCACGCATTGATGTGCGCCGCTCCCGAGGATCGTCGCGGTAGGACTGCTGGTCGCGCGGCGTCTGCATGGCCGCGGCCATTGAGACATCGTCCGTCAAGGCCGGTGGGATCTCAAGGCCCGCATCACTCAGGCGTTGTTCGAGCGCGCCGATGCGTCGCACCAGCGCATGCACCTGCGCCTTGGTGACGGGCCGTTTGCGCTCGTCGTCGTCGCGGAGCACACATGTTTTGGAGAGGCGAATACAGCGGTCGCACGAGCTCTGGCCCTCGTCAATAATGCACTGTGGTTGTCAACTGGGTGGACCTTGGGGCAATTAGACATTGGGAATTTGGGGACATGCACACACCTTTGTGCGTCGTGCTCGGCAACCGGCGCACGCAATAGACGCGCGGGACCGTGGCTTGGACGACCGGCCCAGAATCATGGCTAAGTATTGACGGTGGGCGTCGTTGTGACGATGACGCAAAGCCAGTGTAGAAACCTCTTAAAATTACTCAAAATATCGCGATATCAAAAAGCCTTTAATTTTCACAAGTAGTCTCTTGCCGATCTGACAGGGGTTTTGCAGGGGCGGACGTCGTCGTGCTCTTCCTCGTCGCTCAGTTTCCCTCTTTTCCTCTTAGGGCTCGGTTCAGGATTCCGCCATGGCCGTGGCGCACCTCGTGAATGTCAAGAACTCAAGAGATCGATGGTGATGTAACAAAACTAACAAAATGAGAGCGAAAGAAAAAGTGGAAAAGAATAAAAGCAACAAGAAGCTTTTGAGGCCCACGGCTGGTCGTTTCGACTTTCGCGTACGTTCTGTCGTTGTTCCCGATATGTGCGTGCCCATCTTTGACGAAACGGTGCTCTGCGATAAGTCGGTGAACCACAGGTCGGCCATGGAGACCGGTTAACCGTACAAAGTATGTAGGTCGTCAAGGCATTATTGTTCTAAGGTGGTGAAGAATTTGGGGACGATGTTGTTTGAGGCAGAGTTAGTGCCAATACGGTCCGGTTTTGGTGGTATTTGGAGGCGGCCCCAGCTCTTGCCTTATTAGCGTGCGGGGATGGCAACTAAGTGTCACTAGGAGGAAAAGGGAGTCGTTCTTTCCAGGAAGACGATTCCCGGACCAGGTATTGTTAACGGAGAGGAAAGTAGTCTGTCGGCGAGGAAGGAGTGACGGGGGAAAGGAATTGATGAGGAAGGTGAGATGGAAAGGATGGAGAAGGAAGAACAGAACGGAAGGTACCCGGAAAGGAACAACGGATACGGATGAAACGCCCGGGCGGAAGGCACGGCCGAGACATGGACTGTGGATGATTTGTTTATTCTGCTGCCTTTCTTAAACTCAGGGTCGGCCGTACTTTACATCTACAGAGGACCGCGACAACTCGTTGACCACCCACTATCATCGCCACCGCCTACACCCTCTTCTCATCGGTGTCGACCCAGCGCGCATCGACATCACCAAAGCCGCGCAGTATCGAGAACGCGGCGACGTCAACCTTTCGCGCCCCATCCAGAACAGCTATGGACGCAGCTGCCGGTTTTGCTGGAAACCTTCCAACAACGCCAGAAGCTGGCACGGCCTCGGTGCTGGCAAACTCATGCATTGCCAGATAGTACGGCGTGATCTTGGCTGACCTGTCCGGGTCGTCTTTGTTCTCCTTCTTGAACACCAGCTCGAACCGGCTCGTGCGGCGCCAGCCGGGCAGTGTCGCCACCTCCTTGATGTGCTCCGTACGGAACCATGCATTGAACGCGTCCGCACTCAGATAAGTTGCCGGTTCAATGGCCTCAGATATCAGCGTTGCGGTGTGTCCGTCGGTGGCGTCGGGGCTGCTCCACGTCTCCACGTGCTTGTAGAAGCGGGAGTCAAAGTCGGCATAGCGATGGATGGGCCCACTGTCCGGCAGCGTTGGGTGCGTCATGGGGATGGACTTGAACTCGGTGCTCTGGATGAAGCCCATGTCGGGGCACTTGTACACGGCCAAGAACGGCGCTGCACGCCCGGCATCGGTGCACTGGTACCGCCAAGACGCAACGATGCCGCCCGGGCGAGCAGCAATGATATCCGGTATATGAACATCCTCGTACCAGCGCGTGAACTTGTCGATGGGCAGCGTTTCCGGGTCGGTGACTTTTGAATTGATCCAGAGAATGCCAGGGCCCGAGAGCTCGGGGCCTTCGTAGTCCGTCCGGTTGGGATTGGCCATGGTGATTGGGGCGGCAAGGACGACAAGAGCGTGCGAGTATGATCACAGAGACAAACGTGGCCGGCGATAGAAGTTCGGCCAAAACGCAGTTCTAAGACTGGCGAGAAAGAGAGCAGAAAAAGGAGCGAGGTCGACGGATCCCCCAAGATTGATATATATCGCGGCAAAGCAATGCCTACTTCGGACACAAACAGCAAAGATACGGCCTCTCCTAGGTTTGCCAAGCACAAAATGCGGAGCAGAATCGGACAGGCGTTGGTTCTGTCTCTGCGTGACAATTTTGTCGTCTCTCGTTCCGTCTCTCTCTGGCACTTTTTGCGGGCCTCCAACCTTTCTGGCGTCACAGATGCTTCATCAGTGCTCTGAGGCAAATTGGATCTGGCCGGCGATGGTGACACAATATCGGCGGCCACAAACTGGGCGACTTGTTCTGAATCAGCTAAAGGACACCGAGTTCCGCGCTCCGCAATCGCATTTTTGAATCTCAAAGACGTTGGATCACACGGCCGTGTTGGAGAAAGAAACAATTTAGAGACATAATACCGGGGACGGATGTCTATCACGACTGCCATCCCTTCATTGGCCAGGCCATCCATCACTCGACTTTCCTTCTGGTAAGATACGCACTTCGAATTCCGCTTCACCTGCAACATTGACATCATTTGCAGATGTAAACTCCATTATCGCTGTCTGTGGATGAATCAATGACACATTACAATGTTAGAGTCAAAGACCACGAACGGGCACAGCAAAAATGCATAGGGCACTACTGACGGACGTCGGCCGAAACAGGGGTCGGGTCGTCTTCCTCACCCGCACAACTGATTCATTCATGGCGCGCTGTGGACAAACTTCCGCCTCCCATCTTCCACCATGGCCGCCCTATCAATGCCGTGCCCACACTCTCCGAACCCATTTTTGAGAGGAGCCATTACTGGTGGCCGCCATTCTGCACCAAAATGCAGACTAACGCAACGATGCGCGTAAAACCTTTTCCGCCTTACATCAACCTGCATACACGTCTGCCCTTCCAAAGCCATCCTGTGAGAAACAGTTGCTGGACGCTGGCTAAGAACAGAGGCTGACGTCGTTTGTGATCCTGGAACTCTCCTCGAGTTTGTTGAGTGTTTCGATACCTCTCCAGTGTGAGACTATGACGGACTGAGGGCTGTGACAGAGAGCCTCGGGGCAGCGCTAACAAAAAAAAAAAAGAACAAAGAAAGAAAAGAAAAGAAAAACAGTTTCGTCTTCACGTCCACCTGCCCCTCCACGGGGAGAGCAAGGGTACAGTTGGAGAAAAGGCATGGGGAACAAAATATGGAGAATGGGGGCCCAAGTTCTGCGCCAACAGCACGCCAACATGCACCCCAAAGCCACGGATCATGCTACCGTGCGCCAATCAAAGTAGTCTGCACCAACTATCATCACGGCCGCAAGTTTGGTGTGGGTGCCTCATAGTCGGGAAACGTTTGCCTACAGAGTGCGTGTTACTGGCATGGCCAGGCCGTGCTTCTCCAAACCATCACCCGACACGCTTTCGTCCACCTCCTATTCTCGTCCCGACTTCCTGGTCCCTTAACAGCGGAGTCGCCTCTGATAGCAGCGATCTCAACCCAACGCCCTCCACTTTTCGGAGTCCCCCCGGTCAACTGCCCTCACGACAAGTTAAGAGTGGTTCATTATGGACAACCCAGGGACACCTCCACGTCCCTCGTCCCACAAGATGCAGGCAAAACTGTCAAAGAATACGAACCTACACGCCAAGAGCAGGCTGGTGCAAAAAAAAAGTGTCCTGAGACCGAAAGCACAAGGGTCCCGCGCCGGTCGGTGGGGTTGACACAGGTCTACTCGGGGAATGCGCGGACTTGGAGATCCTAGTGTGGGCAATGGGCGAGTCAGTGCTTTTGCGCTGTGTTGCTCGTGTGTACTCTCCATGGCCATTGTTGGATGTCGACCACTCACAAGAGTACTTCATTTATAATAATGCACTCGAGAACAGTTGGTACGGGAAACGCTCCATTCATAAAGCGCTATTCTTGTCCCCTCTTCATTCACTTTATTCCTTCCTTTTATTTATTTTGTCTCCTTCGTGTCTCGCTTTCGTCTCGCAAGACGCTCCTCTTCTTCGATTGACACACGTACCAACCCCTACCTCCTACGAAGACACACACCAAAACTGCCATCATGCCTTCCAGCACAGCCAAGAGACCCATCCGCATCGCCGGTGCCTCTGGCGGTTTCACCGATCGCCAGCGTGCTATTCACGACCTCGCCAAGAACTGCAATGTCGACGTCATTGTTGGTGGTATGTCTCTACAACCCGTACAGAGAAATGAACAACATGGAAGTCCATTGTGGCTAACCGAGTATCTACAGACTGGATGTCCGAGTGCACCATGACCATTCATGGTGCCCTCAAAGTCGCTCGCGAGGGTAAGGAGGACCAGGGCCCCGGCCTGTTCGACCCGTGCTTCATGGGCAGTCTTACCCCTGGCCTGCCAGTCCTGCAGGCTAACGGCGTCAAGTTGGCTGTCAACGCTGGCGCTTCCGACGCTGAGCTGCTGGCCCGTGAGGTCAAGTCCAAGATCACCGAGCTGGGCCTAAGCCTCAAGGTCGCCTGGATTGAGGGCGATGAGGTCACCCCACAGGTCAAGGACCTGATCGCCAAGGGCGAGAAGTTCACCAACCTCGACACCGGCAAGGACCTCTCTGAGTGGGGCTACGAGCCCATCTATGCCCAGTGCTACCTTGGTGGCCTGGGTATTGCCGAGGCCTTCCGCGCCGGTGCTGACATCGTTGTCTGCGGCCGGGTTGCCGACGCTGCCCCGACTATCGGTGCCGCTGCCTGGTGGCACGGCTGGGACCGCAGCGACTTGGACGCCCTTGCCGGTTCGCTGATGGCTGGCCACCTGATCGAGTGCTCTGCCTATGTTACCGGCGGATACTACTCCGCGTTCAAGGACCTCTTCGATGGCTGCGAGAACCTCGGCTTCCCCATTGCAGCCGTCGAGGCCAACGGAGAGACCGTGCTGACCAAGGAGGCCAATACGGGTGGTGAGGTGTCCGTCGGCACTGTTACCTCGCAGCTGGTCTACGAGATCCAGGGCCCTCTCTACTACAACTCAGACGTGACGGCCAACATCGAGGGTATTAAGTTCACACAGACCGGCAAGGACGAAGTCCGTATGACCGGTGTCAAGGGCCTGCCACCACCACCCACTACCAAAGTTGGCCTGACCGCCCAGGGCGGTTTCCAGGCTGAGTTCCACTACCTATTCGTAGGTCTGGATATCGAAAAGAAGGCCGAGTGGACTGAGCGCCAGATCCGCTATGCTATGGGCAAGAACATCGACAAGTTCACCTGCCTAAAGTTCCAGCTTGTCGGGTCGGTCCCCGAGAACCCAGACAACCAGAACTCGGCCACTGCCGACTTCCGTGTTTTCGTCCAGACCCGCGACCCCTCTGTCCTTGGTCTCGGTAACATGACCGGCCCTAACTTTACCCGCTGGTGCATGGAGAACTTCCTCCAGAGTGCCCCCGGTGCCACCATTGTGCCTGACCAGCGCCAGGCCGCCCCCAAGAACATCTACGAGTACTGGGTCGCCCTTCTGCCCCAGGAGGTCGTCAAGCACCGCGCCGTTCTCGAGTGGAACAACCAGGTCATCGACATTCCCGCCCCCAAGATCACCCAGGTCTACGGCCGCCGCCAGAACTCGTACGAGACGGAGGGCCCCGTCGATCTGTCAACTTTTGGCCCCACCACCCGAGGACCCCTGGGCTGGGTCGTCCTGGGTCGCTCCGGCGACAAGGCCAGCGACGCCAACATTGGTCTCTTTGTGCGCCACGACGACGAGTGGGACTGGCTGCGCAGCCTGCTCACCAAGGACAAGTTCATTGAGCTGCTGGCCAAGGAGTATCTCGGCCACGGCCTCGACCGCTTTGAGATGCCCAACCTGAAAACAGTCCACTTCTTGCTCAAGGACCACCTCGACCGTGGTTTCAACTCCACCTCGTCACTCGACGGCCTCGGCAAGAACCTCTGCGAGTTCATCCGCTGCCGTCACGTCGACATCCCCAACAAGTTCCTGGCCCGTGGCAAGGTCTAAACGGATCACGCGCGAGAACGAAACAAAAAATTCATCAAAGAGTAAAGAAAAGACAGCAAGCGGTTTTCGTCAGAGCCAATTGTATATTTTGACTTTCTTGTATCTGTTCATATTTATAGCTGTATACTATGCATTCTTCCGAGCTTGTGGCCAAGGAAAGTGCAATGACCAAATTGATATCACGTCCATGTACGACGCTCGTCCCTAAACAATCATTGTCTTTTTGCCATAGTTTGCGCATAGAGAGCACGGAGTACTGGATTATAAAGTCCCAATTTTCAATATTGTTCTCTGAAGAACGCGTCTTTCTACTTCCCAAAACACCATATGCAGCAACAAAAGTAGGGCAGAGCCAAAAAGAAAAGAAGAAAAAGTACATAGCAATATGAACCGAAATGCACAGGGGACATATGAAGCAATTGTTAAAATCAAAAATCAAATCAAAGAGAGCAGAGGATGTTGAAAAAACGCCTTCCTGAGTAGACACAAGAATTGCCTTCTATCACAAGAAAACACCAGAGAACCAAAGCCTCCCAATACTCACCATGTTAATACATAAACAGGGATTCAAGAAAGAGAAGAAGGGAGAAGCCAATAACACGTGCATAAATAGAAAACAAAAGCAATTCACAAAATGTGATGCCAAAACTAAATCACATCAAAAAATACTCCAATCCTTTTGCTTCACCCTTTTTCCGAGGTCCAAGTCAAAAAGTAACAAATCAATCAAAGAATAAAACGACAAAGAATACACCAGATGAAATAAAACGCCAACTGCCACAAACAGGACAGGGAGATAAAGGGACAAAACGAGCAGGGAAAAAGAAAAGAGTAATAATAACAGGCGGGGATAGAAAACGCTCCAACAATTAGCAATTAAGGCTGTCACGGTTTACCGTTCATAGCCGTTGCAACAGGCAAGCCATGGCGAACTGGAGCGTGGTATGACCCAATGCTTTGGAATCCCCTGTAGAGAGCGTGGTTAGCATCATGTACAAAATTTTGGTGTGAGGGAGAAACGCGGTCCTGCAAAGGGCAGAAGGGTTCAAATCGTACTTGGAAAGGTCAAAACCACCATCCTCTTCGACTTCGGGAAGGACCGGCTCTGGTGCTAACGGTGCTTCTACAGGAGCAGGAACCTCTGTAGCGTCGCTCGCAGGCGTTTCCCCTTTGGCTTCTGAAGTGCTTCGTGCAAGTCGCGTTGGGCTGGAAATGGGTGACTTATTCCCAGATCGCTTCACAGGGGGTGGGCTGCTGCTGGCCGGCATCATGGCGACAGAGCTGCTGACACCGCTGCTGAGTCCAAGCGCCTTGGACGGGCTGAAGTCAAACGAGGGTGGTGGTTTCAAAGGGGTGCTCCCAATGTCGGCGTATTTCCAAAAGGGGGCAGGAGAACTTGTCGGCATGTGCTGGCTGGGTCGTTGCAAGGTGCTGGGGGGATTCAACTTGAGTTCCACACGGTGCGGTGCCGGCGTTACAAAGGACGAGCTGATGTCGTCTTGGAGAAACGTCGATGTTAGTGTTGGCGACCGTGGGATGACTGGATCGGGAGCTGTGCCGCTGGCTGAGGCATCATTAGTAGCTGCCCCGCCGAGGATGGATGTGCTGTTTTTGGCTTTACTTGCAGCAGCGCCTCTACGGTAACGAGGCAAGGGGCTTCCGTCTGACGACGCAGGCGCCTCATCCGGGAGGAGACGGCGCGAACTGCGGTCGGGTGTCATGTGCACGTCGCGGAGACTTGAGCGAGGCTGCGGGGAACCGGTGGGTGACACACGGCGCTTCCGGGCGGATCCGTGGTCTTTGGCGGCCATATCACGGGGACCTTGGTTGACGTAGTTCAGCTGGCTAGGTGACGACGGGTTCGAAGATCCACGATGACCGCCACGACCGCCCCGGTAGGCGGTGCGAACCATTTCGTCTTTGTATTCGGGCAAGATGTACCACTTCATTCCCTTTCCCGGTTCCTCGGTCGAGCGCGCAACCTTCTCGAAAGCCTTGTTCAAGGACAGGTTGTGCCGGATGGAGTTCTGCATAGGCGCCCGCGATTAGTACACACGGAGGTAAAAGAGCACGAAGAAACGACATTCAGAAAGCAAGCAAAGCGCGACAGCATTGGTAACGGTGGCGGGGGGAGACTGGGAAAGCATTGCGAATATTTTTAGAGCTGCGCCGGCCTCGGCTTACCTGCCAGCCAGCAGCTTGCTGGTGCTTGTAGTAGGAGTAGTTATCCATGATAAAATTGTAGATACCGTTCAGGTTCAGCCGGCCCTCGCTGGTGTTCATGATCGCCTGGGTAATCATCTGGGCGTAGGAGTACTGGGGCTTCAGGTTCTTGTTCTCGTCCAGGCTCAGATCAACGTCGTTCGGGTGAACCACCATGGTGGGAATGTCCCGGAACTGTGGTGACTTGAGGTGCGAAGTTGGGACGGACGTGCGGCTCCGAGCCGACGGCGGCGTCCCAGGGCGCTTGTAGTCGGGCGGTGCGGGTGCAATCGCCTGCGGCGTTGGCTGGCCACGAGGAAGCGTGCTGCGTATTGCAGAGCCACCGCGGGGAGAAGACTCAAGGCCGCTGCCGACTGGCGTCGTGGCGCGCAGCTTGTGTCGCAGCGACGTGTCATCCGACAAGCCGGGTTCGGTCTTGGGCAGGCCAGCGCGTTGCAGGTATACGTCGTGAATGTGCAAAGGGCTCGTCTCCAGCGGCAGGACGAACATCATCTCGATACCACCGACGTCGATCACGTCACCGCTTTCGAGCGGCTTGGATTGACCCAACCGCCAAGGCGCGCAGTTGACCTTTATTCCATTGCGACCCTTGACATTGAGATACCACTTTTCGCTCTTGGTATTGAAGACGATTTGGGCATGCTGACGCGAAACCATCTTGCTGGGTCCTAGGTCAATGTGCACGAAATCGGGGTCGGCATCGGGGTCGTAGCGCTGCGGGTATTCTGGCGCCGGCTCGGGGGTGCGGCCGATATTGATTGTGAGCTTTGTAACGTAAAATGTCCAGTCCTGTGCAGCAATCTTCGCGTACGCTTGCACGCCTTCCTTGTTTGCCTCATGTATCGCGTTGGAGTGGTCCTTGCTTGCACGAAGGTCGTCGTTCGGCGCGAGGAGATGTTGGGTCACGCGGGCGACAATCTGGGTTTCGTCGACGGGCATCACGGCGGAGTTGTCGGCAAGGAGACTGGAGGTCTCTTCTTCGGGGACATCGTGAGGCGCTTCATCGGCCTAGGCACGATACGACACAGGTCAGCAACACGAAACAAAATAACGCGTCGAGTGCGACATACGACTGCGAATGACAAGACACGCGACGGTGGCGAGAGTCGACAAGAGGGGACGCGACATGCTTACCTGCTTCCTGCGCTTGGCAGGCCGTGTCGGCGATGATTCTTCAGGCTGGTCGGCAACGGAGTCCTTGCGCCACGAGTTGCGGCGAGCCCGCTGCGATGATCTGCGCGGTGTTGGCATCGTAGGTGAAAAGGCGCGGTGGCGTCAAAACGGCGGGTGTTCCAAGACCATGCACGGTTCGGCTGTGATGGAATCCGAGTTCGCTTTCGAAACTCGTCGAAAAAAGTGCGTTGTGGCGTGGAAGGTGAAAACTTCTTCGGTAGCCGGGATGCGACGCGACGCAAACCGAGCTGATGGAAACAAATAGAGGGAAGAGTAAGTTGGAGGTTCGCGGCGGCCAATTCGATGGGAAAGAATCGAGGGCGACGGCAGGGAGGAAGGGAGGCGTGGCAATAGGAATAAGAAAATGGGCGCGATTAGGGTGGCTGGCGTGAGCAAAAAAAAAGTCCAAGTCCAAAGTCAATATTGATTTTCGAGCTCCACGAAGCTGTCAGAAAACGGCAGAATTCGAGCGCGTGCGAAACCTCGAACTGAAAGAACAATCCGGGCACAAAGAATCTGGCCAGAGGACGCAAAATAATAAAATAATAAAAGTGAAAAACGATGAAACTCTCCAAGTTGTCGCTCGCGGGGCTGCCAATCCGGAGAAATCGCTGGATAATTTAATCGGTTGGCTGGTCCTTGCGAAACGCAAAAAGACACGGCGTCGACAGGGGGCGAACAGAAGAGGAGAAGGGCGAAAAACAACGTGAAAAAAGAAGAGGCTAGTCCAATGCGACGATTAATAAAAAGGTAGGGGTGACTGGGGCAGCGATGTGGGTAATTTAGTAGTCGGGCGATCCTGGTGGTGGTCGACAATGTTCGTGATTATTGATGATGAAAGAGGAAAAGAGACGTTGGGGATGGAGAGAAGATGAGAAGAGGACGCGAGGACAGCAAAAGTCAAGGAAAGAAGGAAAGAGGGGAGGGGGAAGGCACCGCGAACTTGGACACAAAAGTAGATGAATGGTCAAGAAAGGAAGCCGCGGTGAGTCGCAGCTGCTCTTGTGGCATTTGTTTAGTTTAATTGATGACAATGCGAACGGTTCCTGCTTTGGTGGTGCGTGGTTGATCGCGGTTGCTCGTTCTGGCACTTTAATTTTCGCGTCACTGGCGTTGCTGGCTCATGCCCAAAATTGGGGCCATGTTTCTGTAGTCTTCTTTGTCCCTCGCCTGCTGACGCTCCTTGCGGAAAGTGCATTACAGAGTTGTGTTGTACTTTGGTATTTACTGGCCTTATGGCGGCAGGTACCGGCGACAAAGGGAAGTCGCGACTGGGTACATTGTAAAGGCGTTTTTGCTGTGGATGTGAGCGGAAAGGTACGCAAACACGACACCCGGACTCTGGGCGCTGATTGGCCAGAGCGCGCCATTTGAACCCCGCAGCCAAAAAGGGATAAAAATAAATAAAACACTGCTCGAAAAAAGTGTAAAAGTGTCTCTGGTCGATAATTAAAGTGCAAGACGCCCACTGAAAGCCTCCATGTCTCACCTTGAGCGCATCCGGCGCAATTGGCCACGATTCCACAAAAGACATCCCGTACATTATTCACAGGGCGGCGGGATACGCAAACGCCAGGTTCTGGTCAAGAGGGAGAGAAGCGAAATTTCAGCAGTAAGGAGCTGCACGAACATGTTTCAGGAAGGAGTGATTGGCCAGCGCAGGTCACTGTACAAAGTAAAAGCAAGTAAATACAGCGGAAAGAGCGATCGCGATGAGGGCTCGAGGGGGACAATTGATTACATCGCACGTGCCGAACAGCTACATAATGTGCTTTTAGATCAATACTCAACAAAATACTTGATGGGCAAGTGCGAGTCGATGGCAGCTTAGTGGTGCAAAAGAACTCGTCATACCCACAGCCGCAAAAAGACAATGGTGAGTGTTTTGGGTGGCCGCCACGGGGCGTGTTTACTCAGCTCACGCAGCCCGACATGGGCCAACAGCCGCAGACAAAATACCACCAATTGACGCACGCAAAGTATGAGACCAAACAGACACGTGCCAGACGACGCAGTTGCCCAGATAGCATCTTCCGCCGATTGAAGAGGGACGCACGACGTATTATGTTCAGTAATAGTCACTCCGGATTGACAACCAGGCTGCAATAAGACACTGTATTTACCGGTCAAAACTCCACCGGCTCCGACAAAAAATTCTGTTGGAAATTTGCAGAGGCGACCAACATATAGCAGGAGGCCGACCCGAAAAGACTCCTGGCAAGATGGAGGAGGTAACAATGGCACGGCCGGTGTTCGAGATACGTATGGCGCATTGACTTGTTCCTTATGAGTAGGACGGAAACTGCCGACCCTGATAGCACGAGCACGAAGAACAGGTTCGTAACGAGGGGTGGGCAATATCATGACGCTTATTGCAAGACGTAGCATCCAGTATTTGGAAAGCCGAAGTAACATTGTACGAGTCGTATTTCGTCAGAGTCCAGGATTCCAATCTTGAGTAAATGTAAATCATAATCAATGGACAGACGCAACGAAAATAAAGGTATCCAATCATGAGGCAAACAGCAGCAAGTAGAATAGAAAGATAACAGATGCAAAACAAACGTCAAAGACACCGCACGGGCGCTGCCCACTACCGCTTCGGGGGAGGGTCGCGGGGGGTCGGCGTCTGGTACAATGCGCGCTGGCCGTCGGGGATCGGCGACGGCGACGGCGACGGCCGCTTCTTGGCCGTCTTGGAAGGCAGCGGCGGCATGCCAAACAGCTCGAGCACGGGGTTGAAGTCGATAATGTCCTCGGACGCGACCGGCACGTGCACCCAGCGGATGCCGCCAGCGACGTCGACAGCAAATGCGCCGCCCATCTGCCACTTGTTGCCGTTGGGGGACGAGCCGGGCGCCGAGGAGCCGGAGCCGGAGCCGGAGCCGGACTCTGCAGTTGGCACCGACGGGACAGGCACCTTCTTATGACCGCCCCAGGCCCTGCTCCAAATGCCCTCGTCGCGGCCCAGAGCGTACGTGGCATACAGCGCGCGCGGGTTGAACATTTGCCACGACGTGTTGAGGCCTAGGCCCCAGCGGGCGTACAGGCTGCGCTCCGGATCAGCAACGACCTCGACCTCCCAGGCACCGCCAATGTCGGCCACCCAGAGGTCAGTGACCTCGCGGGACGCCTGCGAGACGGCTATGCACGTCAGTTCCGGGCGGTCCTCAGAAAGCGCGGCCAGCGAGCGGAACGTTTTCTCGGCGACTGAACAGTTAGCAAAGAGTCGAGACCAGGCTGACAGTACTCTGCAAACAGTCCGTAGACCCACAGGGATCGCCGCACTGGCGAAGGAACACGATGAGGACGGGCTTCGATCGCGGCATGTTGAACTCGGGAGACGGCGGAGCCGGGCCGTCCACAACGGGCACAGGGGCAACGACGGGCCCTGCGGCCTTGCCAGTGGCAGGTGTTTGATTGGCCATTGTGAAGACAATGTGTTCAGATTATTCGGAGTAAGATTTCTTTACATGCAATGTTGTATAAGAAACCAAATAACATTGCGATATGTCGTGAAGAGCAAAGGGATGGAAGTCACAAGCTCTTAGCTGGGCGTGGCAAAATTGCCGGGTTGGGGTGGAGCTCTCGCGCGTAAAACGGCAGGTGCGAATATGGACAAAAATGGTGTCGCCGATAAGATAAAGCTCCCCGCTTCAATGGCAAGTGTGGCAGGCGCCTCAATGTCACTTTTGCAAATAAAATGTCAACGGCGCGGTATAAACGAGCATCTGTGTATAGATATCTTTCGCAATACTATCTCCCGTTTTCTTAATTTTTCACCGTTTTAATTCGATAATTTTTTTAATATTCTTGTTGCGTACACCCGAGTTTCCATCCAGTTCAGAATTTCCTGGGGATTAAATCGTCATTTGTCAGACGTCTTTTGAGAACCTCAAAAGCCCAACTGAGAAGCAAAACACTGCTCGGCCTGCATTCTTCTGGCCACTCACGGCCAACGAACACAATGCACGAGATCATCACACTGCAGCTCGGCCGGCAGAGCAACTATGTGGCGGCACATTTCTGGAACGCTCAGGTAGGCAGGCTTGACTTCAATCTTCGTTTTCTTCTTTTTCTATGTCCACCTGTCTGACACGCCTAGGAATCCTACTTTACCTACGGGCAGGATGACGCGTCGCCCGTCGACCACGATATACACTGGCGCGCGGGAATCGGCGCAGACGGCTCCGAGACCTACCTGCCCCGCACCGTTGTCTACGACCGCAAAGGCGGCTTCGGCTCGCTGCGCAAAGTGAACGCACTCTACGAGGCGCAAGAAGAAGCACACAACCAGCAGGCGTCTGCCATGGACTTGCCATCGAGCCTGTGGCACGGCCGCACCGTCGTCCAGCGTGAGACGCCCATCCTGCCGAGCGCCTACACCCAGAGCCTTGACACGGGTCTGCCGCCGACGGAACCGTTGACGCCCGCCACAGTTCGCTACTGGTCGGACTACAGCCGCGTATACTACCACCCACGGTCGCTGATCGAGGTCGGGGACGAGCCAGAGGTGTCAACGCCGCAAACCGCAACAAATGGAACAAACGGGGTACATGGGGCAAACGGGGCATCACCAGGGACTGCAGCCTCCACAGGAGCGGCACAACCTCGCGAGTATACGTGGGGCGATGGCGAGGCTTTATTCGCCGAGCTGGACCGTGAGCATGACCTGCTGGACCGCGACATGCGCCCATTTGTCGAGGAGGCCGACCAGATGCAGGGCTTCCAGGTGATGGCGAGCGTCGACGACAGTTGGGGCGGCTTTGCGGCGCGGTATCTCGAGCGGATGCGTGACGAGTACGGCAAAGTCGATATTTGGCTGTGGGCATTGCAGCAGCCGGCCGGGCGGCTGCCGAGGGTGAGTCCACCTCCCTCCCCCTCTCTTGTCTTAATTTTGCATTTGGTTCCTAGGTTCCCTTCTAATGTGGCTAGGAAAAACGAATCACGCGTCTGGCCAACAAGGCCCGCACCCTCGTCGAGGCCTACAGCCAGGCCTCGCTCGTCATCCCGCTCGCCGTGCCTCCGATGCCTCTCAAGTCTGTGCTGCCCAACACCTTTGACCCGACGTCCATATGGCACACTGCTGCCTTACTGGCCACGGCCATTGAAACTGCTACACTGCCGGCGCGTCTTCGTAGACTGGGCAGCGGCACCGCCGGCCAGAGCGGCGACTCCTTGACGTACCTGACGGACCTTCTCAATGCCACCGGTAAACAGAGTGTCGCCAACCTGCAGATGAGCGTTGTACAGCCGTGGCAGTCCGTCCAAAAGGACGCACGAGAGCGGCGCGAAGCGGCCGGCTACGACGAGGACGACTACGGTGACGGCGGAGGCTCCGGCGGTGGCAACAGTATCACGATGGACGGCGACCTGCAGCTGCCGATTGACTTTGCCCCGCGGGACGAGTCGGTGGTGGTTGCTGGCCGTGCAGGGCGTGGCCGTCGGGCCAAGAAGCCGCGCATGTTTGGTCAAGCGGTCGTGACGCGGGCCACCCCGGGGGAGGACGGGGATGGCGATGACAGAGGGGGAGGAGGAGGAGGAGGAGAGGACGACGATGAAAGCCAGACGGAGCGCGGGGCCGCCTTGGACCGTCGCGAGATGATGCACCGCCGCTTCGCCCTCAAGCCCGTCAGCCAGCGGTACACCGTGCCCCTCGGCTTCCCGCTGCTCGACAGCTTCCCCTACATCTACCAGCAGACGTCTGACAGCACCGCGTCCATCCCCGTGACGACTGCGTTGGCCACCGACCGCGCCGTGGCCGACCGGATCCAGACGTTGCGCACAACTGTCACGCTGGGTGCACCCTGGGCCATTGGGCTCGAGGACCGTGAGGCCCTGGGCAATGACCTGGCCAGTATGGCCGATGCTTACCATGACGGCTGGTCGAGCGGCAGTGATGGCGGCGATGATGAGGATTGAGGGAGTACACCGGGGTACGTAGTCTATTTACTCTTCTTTTTGGATTGAATGAGTAGATACTCATATTTCGCAAATTGATTGTTTATGGGATCGACTGTCTTGATCAATACGACATACACAAAAGAAGTACTCGTGCCTTCGACGACGCAGAAAAAAAGAGCGGCAGAAATGCACGACAGGCCCTGTGAGGCGTTGGGACGATCGCGACATACGATTAGTGGGCCGCCTCAACGCAAAGAAGATAACATATACAACATAGTGAAAGGAATATACAAAGAAAGAAGACAGGAAATGGAGCAAGACGGCGTTGCAGAGATACGACGGTGTGGTGACCTTGCGAAGATACTCCGTCTACAGCAAAAAGATACTCCGCTCCGTCGGCAAGAGCCACCAAATTGCAGGATATATTGGTGTGGAGCCGGGACGGCCGTAACACCACTGTTGTAATAGGGAAGGAGCGAAGGAAACGGAAACTTTGCAAACAGCAAAGCATTACTACTTCGTACTCTGAATGATTACTTATTTTCATTATATGGGCTGTTTCCTGGGGTGGCTGTTCGTCTCTTTAAGTAAACCATCTAACTAGCAACGGATGCATAGCATCTACGGAGCATCTTCGCTGGGAATCGCCCGTAGGCCCTCTATTCTCGGCTTTCAGGACCTGCCAATCAGGCCAAACCTGGCTGGCACCTTGGGGAAACCTGGCAAAATACTTCCAGGCGAAAGGCTAGGGGGCTTCCCTGGTCAATCACTTCGGGCGGGAGACCAAACACTCATGTGCGGCTCCTCTCAAAAGACCCACTTTCTGTAAAAATTGGGGAGTAGCGTACCTGGCCCGTGCTTGTCCATGCGAAAGGACACAATTGCCGTTCCCTTCCGTGGTCATACGTTTTCTCGCCACGGAAAGCCCTATGGAGGGGAGTGCCTGCCTATCTTGACATTATTAGGGTCTTTGTTGCCCCCGGAGGTATCTAGGCATCTGAAGAGCCCCTAGCTCCTTCCCACCCAAAGCACCGTAGCCAATCCCAGCCGCCGGATTTCTGTTGTTTCCCCTTTATGGACCTGTTTGCAGCTCAATCGAACACACCTGCGATTTGCTGGGCGGGGAAGATTACAGCGCACATTTGCGCCTAGGCCCAGTAGATACTGCTATCCGTACGGTTCGTATTCCACCATCGCAGACACTTTCCCAACGAATCTTGTCCAGTCCCTTCGAGCAGGCCACGCGCCGATCCACCCAACATTCGGCGCACTTTCCACGCGTGTGCACCCCTGACCTGTTGGTCCCTTCTGTAAAAATTTAAAGCAGCTGCCCCTTTTGCGCTGAACGGGCCAGCACCCTTAATCTCTGCGCTATCGATTTGGCGTTCCTTTTTTTCATTTATTCTTTTTTTTTTGTTCGCTGTTCTTTATCCTCGTCTTCTTCTTCCATTTCAAACTCTTCCACTCCTCTCACAGCCTTCCCACCCGTGGCCCTTCGATTCGTTTGTTTGTTGACCTTTCGGCCTTTGCGTCTTGACGATATACCACTGATCGCTTCTTCGAACGTCTTGCGACCTCGCATCTGACAGTTCTGCTCTCCAACAAAACCTCCACACACTCTTATCACATCCACAATGGCCGCCGCAAAGGAGTACACCTACCAGGACGTTGCTGAGCACAACACCAGCAAGGACCTGTTCCTCGTCATCCACGACAAGGTCTACAACGCCACCAAGTTTGTCGACGAGCACCCGTACGTTGACTCTTTTGCGATTCATTAATTTTCCTAGCTTTCCTTGTCGATGCTTGCTAACGTAGAGCCTTTTTTTTTTCAGCGGCGGCGAGGAGGTTCTTCTGGACGTCGGCGGCCAGGACGCCACCGAGGCGTTTGAGGATGTCGGCCACAGCGACGAGGCGCGCGAGACCCTACAACAGCTGCTCGTCGGCAGCCTGAAGCGCCAAGCCGGCGACCCGAACCCGTCGAGCACCACAACTGGCGCCGTTGCGCCCAAGGCCCAGACCGACACTGCTGGCCTCGGCATTGGCCTGTACGCATTCCTGGCCGTCGGTGGTGCCGCTGCCTACTTTGCCTACCAGTACCTGCAGCAGCAGCAGCAACAAACGCTTGCTTGAACTGTCGAAAGGGCGGAGCGTGAGCGGACGGAACGAGTAGCGGAGGAGCCAGGAGTGTGATACAGTGTGGTGTTTTTGTCATGTTGTGCGTTGTACCGGAGCTCATTTTTTATTGTTCCATGATTCCAAACGGAAAAAAGGAGGCATGGATACAGAGAGACGCGAAGAAAAAAGGAAGAACGACAGGAAACAAATCATAAAATTTTAGACCTTTTTGTCGCCTTTTACTCTCGCCACGCTCTCTGGTCTCCTTAACATATCGCGTTCTCTTTGTTATCTTACAATCAATTTTAATATATTTTTCTTCATTTGATTTTTTCTTCTTTTCCTCATGAACACATGTCTTGGCTGTTCGATGTCTTGCCTTTCCATTGTCCACTTCGACGTTGTTCTTTCGTCGGATACGCTCTATTACTTGCCCATCCCCAGAAAAGATTGCCTTGAGTGATTGCCGACGAGGACCAACTCGACTGGTCTGCACACTACTCCCATACAAGCGGATACTGGTGTCGGGAGCGCTGGTGGGAAGGAAACAGGCAAAGCTTTCGGAGCTATCTCTGGGTTTTTTTTTCTGCCGTTTGTCCTTGTCACGTAGCCAATTGTCCCTCCGCTCGCCGCAACTTCGGATTTTTCTACCCAATGGGGCCTACGCCAATTTGGCACCAGAAAAGAGAGAGGGAGAGTAGTAGGCAAACCGCCGTCTTCCGACAAAACTGGTGTCATATTATCGAATCCGATTCCGACTAATTCAAGACGAAAGTTCCGGGATCAAGATTATTTGCGTCTCCTCTTTCTCGGACCGGACCGTGGGGGAATCGGAAAGCTTTGTTCAAAATTTATGATCATAAAAGGGCCAGATAATACCGCAATGCTCCCTCTGCGACCACTCACGGCGACCTGCTGCTTCGGTTACCACATAAAGGTGGCAAGTTGTGCTATTTGACGACTCAATCAGATCATTGAGAAGACAGAAGATGGTGCCCGATCTACGCCTTGTCTGAAAGTACGGTGCCCATACTCAGTAAGACGACAACAGTTGCTGCCTGGTCGCTTCTTAATTACCAAAACAAGCATATGGAAAATACAAGGTTTGTGGGAAAGTTGCGAAACTCGGGGGCGTGGCACAGAGATCATATGCACCAAGGAGACGAAAAAGTATTAAATTTTCTCTATGGCGCAATGGTGTGGTGCAAAGGCGGTGCAATGGCAGAAACAGCCTCGGCCACATACGGGGGCTTGTGCAACCATGACAGCTGATTGCAAGTTGGGATCGGCTATGAAGCAATTCGACTGGAGACACATTATCTCCATATCTCAAATCGCAGTTACAAGAGGAACCTGAACTCAATCATGTCCGTATCTTTATCAAACCGATAAATAGGTGTGCTTTGTATGAAACGATAAAATCCATTGATCTCGTCTGTCGGCCTGATGCATCCGGACAAAACAAGACTCACGGGAGAAGGTTGTGAGCTTGTGAGGAGAAGCAAAGAGGAGAAGTTATCAACTGCGCGGAGAAGGGTCCATGAAACGCATGTGCTGTAGCCGAGCTATTCAGAAACGGCAGAATTTTCACGTTGTTCACTCACCGCTTTCACGCCTTCTGAATTGCTTAGTCATTTTCGTTGCTAGCCTGCGTTAAGCCTCGTGCAGGACAACTGCCTCGTCGCCGAGCAAAGCTCACTGGCCTCGTTTCTTGGACTACAACCTCTCCACCGTCTCCGTCATCCCTCTCGCCCTCGACGTCATCTCACATCTCCCCCCCAGCCGAAGATCCATCTGCACTGGAGTCTTACATCTCGTACCCCTCTATCTACAACTCCAACGACTAACCTTCGACGCCTGCGACCTTCACTGGAGCTACGACGGGCCTTGCTCTCACGAGCGAACAGCTCTGCCTTTGTGTCTCGATCGCTCTCACCGCCGTCTCCTTCTGCGACCTCACTGGGCGCCCTCCTCCCGCATCGTTCAAAATGGCCTACCCGACCACCGCTCCGAAGATGGCCATCAAGCGCTCACAGACCTCCGCCCCCAGCCCGCTGCCTTCATTAGGCGGCGGCGGCGCACCCGCGTCGCCCTCGCCATCCATCGCATCCACGACCTCGGCCACCGCAGCGTCGACGCCAAAGAAATCCAAGGGCGTGGTTGGCGGACCTGCTGGCAGCCTGCCCACCGGCGCAGCCATTTACTCGCAGCCCGAGAACACGGGTGTCGGCTCGGCCATTGGCACCAACATCGTCTACGCGCTCGACTACCTCAAGCAGCAGGGCGGCAAGCCCGTGAGCCTGGCCACCGTGCTGGGGCACCTCAACCTCAACCGCGAGTCCGAGGCCGTCCAGAAGCAGATTGTCGAGCGCATGCGGCACCACCCGCGCATCGCCTGGCGGGCCACCGAGACGGCCGTCATGTCCTCGTCGACGGCCAACATTGACGAGGACTGGACGACGGGCACCTACGAGCACAAGCCCATCATCCCCAACGTGAAAGACCGCACGTCGCTCTTGCAGTACCTGCAGCGCCGGACGGATGCGCAGGGCGTCAACATCAAGGACCTCAAGGACGGCTGGCCCGACTGCGAGGCGGCGCTGACCGCGCTGGAGAAGGAGCATCGCGTGCTGGTGGTGCGCACGAAAAAGGACAACCACCCGCGCATGGTGTGGCTGGACGACCCGAGCCTCTGCTTCACGGTGGAGCCCGAGTTCCAGTCGCTGTGGCACCGATCGACGATCCCGTCGGTGGACGACATTGTCGGCAAACTGACGGCGGCGGGCCAGAAGCCGACGAGCGAGGACCCGCGGCTGCGGGCGGCGATGCAGCCCAAGGAGAAGAAGGCCAAGAAGCGGGCGCAGCGCCGGACGGGCAAGTCGACCAACACGCACATGGAGCACCTGCTCAAGGACTACAGCCTCAGTAAGCGGTAAACGGGAGGCAAACCGGCGTTTGGGGGGCCCTGCGGGGATCAGATGGTTTGGAAAGTGGTCTAGTGGCGCTTCCTTCTTTGCGTTGCTTTGTTTCACCTAACGTTCAACATAACGGTTCTCTTTTGCGGCCTTGGGAATTTTGTCTTTTGTTCTATGTCAGTCGATTGCTTTAAACATGGGCTACTGGGGGTCCTTTGGAAAATGTGTACAACAAAAGACGCCATTACATGGCTAGGCGTTTCTAGACAGTTGTCTACAATTTCACTTTTATTATATTTGGTCACAACGAAATTACCAACAGAGTAGAGAATCATGGGCATCGGGGACTTGATTGTACGAGAACGCAAAATATGGTATAAATAATAAAAGTCGCAAAATTGCATATAGTCTATAATGGTGGCGGCTAGAGAGCTCAAGAAGCCATATGGGAATGACATAACCAACCGAAAAAGCATGTGACAAAGGAAATGATAAATGCACACGGTCTATAGCAAAACAGGAGAAGCAAGTATAAGACGAAAGGAAAGAAAGACACATCAAAAACGTATAACAAAGGAAAGAGGGGGGACTCGGGAAAATCAAAATGACAGAAGCAAGACAGGACGAAATGTGACCACAAGATGAACCAAGAAAAGAAAGGAAACCAAAGGACAAGTACAAAAGCTGCTAAAAATCTAACGGGAATAACCATAGGGGTATGATGTAAAGGAGGAAAGGGTAAGACAGCTTGCAAAAACAAAAGTTGGGATTTTTTTTAAATCCCAGGCTGCTTTCTTGTGGGCCGCCAAGGAGTTTTGATGCTTTGCGTTTTCTTATTTTGGATTTCGTATGGTGGTTGCCCGGTTCATAGTCTCTGAGCGTCAAGTATATAGGGTAGAGTAAACGCTTCTCTCTTTCTTTTGGGGTGATGTCTGTTGTGATCCGGTCGTGATATTGTTGGTTGCAATTGGGTGTTAAGTATTATCGGTGTGGAGCAAGTTATAAATGAATATTATATGGCGGAAGGGAGATTCGGTCATGAGAAAATAGCAAAGCGCGCAGAGGGGTAGACAGTATGATTAAAACAAGGTAGGGGGGCGCAAGCCAGGAAGGACGAGAGGTCATGGCGCAATTTGAAAAAAGAAAGGTAGAAACAAAAAGCAGCAAAATGCCCGTTTGAGTGTGGTTGTTTTGTTTTCCCAGAGATCCAGCTCGGCCGTTAAAAGACAAAAGAAAATAAGACAAGTATAAGGCTGTGTAAGGGAAGGGGCAAGTGGATGGAGAAAAACGTTCTGAAAAGCGAAGAGTCATACGCTGTTGCTCTCAGCATCCTCCATCCATGCCTGGAAGGTGATTAAAAGACGGCGGTATGTTTGTGTAATAGCATGGGGTAGAAGCAAAAACAAAAAAGAACAAAAGAAGAAGGATAGAGGATAAGACGTCCCCCTACTGGGCAATTGCCCACAGCTCGCTCTGGCGTGGCTGCTTGCTCACGTCAAAGGCGCCCGAAGGTGACTCGCTGCCGCCTGGGCGGCGCACCTGGTGCTGGCTGTGCAGGCCGGGCGCTGAAGTCACGGTGCCGGTACCGTTGCCCGTATTAGGGGCGCTCGTGGCGTAGAACAGGTGGCCGTAGGTCGGATCCGGATCCGGGTATACATAGTTGCTGTGGCTGTGGGAGGGGGACGCCGCCAGGTGGTGCGAAGCGGGCGAGTTGCTGCCGTTGTTGTGACCACCATGGTGGTGCGACGAGGGCGACTGCCAGCCAGATAGGCTGCCCATGTGCGGACTTCCACCACCAACGCTGCCCGGACCACCGCCACCGCTGGACGGCTCAATGCTCGGCTCGAGCGTCGAGGGCGGGCCGTAGCCTGTGGGGTGTGAGGTCGGCCGCATGTTGGCGAAGCCCCCGTTGACGTTGCTGTTACCACCGTTACCAGTGGTGCCAACGCCGCCGCCGGTGCTCCCGAGCCCCAATGACGATGTGGTCGAGACGGGGCTTGCCATGCCGCTGCCCTGCAGGTCGTTGCGCAGGTGAACGGGCAGCGAGCTGTTGTTGGGAAGAGAGAAATGGCCGTGCTGCTGCATCTGCTGGTTGATAGCTGTCAGCTCGGAAGCGGGGGAAAGTGACATGGTGCGCTGCCCTGGCGACGGTGTGGACATAGGCGAGCCTGCATGGTCGGAGCCGGCATTGCTGAAACCGTCGGAGCGTGGCGGGCGGCTGGCAACACGGACCATCGGGTTGGTGCCGCGGGCCAGGACAGCAGCCGTGGCCCGGGCAGCATCCTCTATGGTGCCGGTGTGGTGATTTTGGTGGCGCGTCAGGGTGGTGCGGCGCGTAAATGTCTTTTGGCAATCGGCGTATGGGCACTTGTACGGGCGCTTGCCGGAATGGATACGGCGATGACGGGCCAAGGAGCTGGAATCACTAAAGGCCTTGCCGCAGTGCTCGCACTGGTGCGGCTTCTCGCCGGTGTGAACACGGCGGTGCACGGTCAGGGCCGAACGCTGGATGAACTGCTTGCCGCAGCCGGGGAACTCGCAGATATGGGGGCGAACGCCAGTGTGAATCCGTTCTATCGACGCAGGTTAGTAATGTGCATATACGGCATGTATGGCGACGAAAGAAGGAGGTGCAGCAGGGTGCAGCATACCATGACGAGCCAGGTCACTTCGCCGGGCAAAGCCTTTGCCACAGGTCGAGCACGGATACGCCTTGGGCGGTTGGCCACTGGCCATGGGGATCTTTGTATACTGGATGCCGTGCGGTGGCAAGACGAGGGCGGGACCCATATTGGGTGCGAGTGTGGGAGGCAGGCTGGGCAGGATGAGGCCGTTGCTGCTATTGGGCGTGGTGCTCAGGTCGGGGATGTGGAGCGGCGAGTTGTGCATGGCGGTGGGCGAGCCAAAGGGTTTGCCTACGGACGTGTCGAGGCCGTTGAGCGAGCCGGGGGCGGCAGACGAGAAACGCGAATGGTCGGAGCCATGTGGCGAGTCGGCGCGGTCGAGGGCGTGGTGGGACGGATACGGCTGCAGGGCCAGGGGCTGCATGCCGGGAAGAGAGACGGGTGGGAGGAACTGGTGTTGTTGCTGCTGTTGCTGCTGATGTTGCTGGTGGAACTGATGCTGCTGTTGCTGTTGCTGCTGCTGATGCTGCTGCTCAAGCTTGACGCCTGGCAGAGACATGGTGCTTTGCTGGACGACACCACCCTTTTCGTTCAACAGGTCGTCGATCCCCATCACTTCACCAGGTGCCGGCGATTTCATATTGTGCAGGCAGGCTGAATGTGGATCGAGGGTGAGAGACCAAACAAATGCAGCGGGAGGGCCTGTGCCGATGATGTCCAAGAGTCGGAGATGCGGTCGAGGAAGAGGTACGAGTGGAGCAGACAAGTCGCCACAAGGTTGAGAGACTGTATAGACCGAAGAAGAAGGGAGCGAAGGTATGTAGTTGAGTCTCTGTGCGTCTTTTCGTTAGATATCACGACTTTCGTCATCTCGCGATGTAGCCGGCAAGGCGAGCTTCAAGCAGGGTAACACTCGGCCGCGACGGCGGTAGCAATAAAGCAAGGGAGGCGTGGCGAGCAGCTTACCAGTGGGAGAAGGGGATTATCTAGTCATGCACGGTCGTTCGAGGAAAAGAGTCGAAAGAAAAGAAAGAAAACAACGAAATAAGCGAAAAGCGAAACGCAAAACGAGGTTGATAGAAACGAAGAAGCTTGCTTAGGGGAATCGAGAGAAAGAAAGCAAAAGAGCAACAGAGAAAGAAGAGACGGAAAAGGACAAGGCGAGATACATGTATATGGGGACGTGAGAGAGAGGGCGTGCATGGGGGGGTTGAGAGAAAGGGAGAAGAAGCACAAAGCAAAAAAGATGTTCAGGTGTGGACCGTGTCATGGGAAAGGGCCCTGTCGGTTTTTTTCTTTTTGGGGCGGTCTTTCCCTCATTTTTAGGTTTGGGCCAGTATTTGTTTGGCCGTTGTGTTTTATTGACTTCTTTTTGTTCTATTATTTAATAAATTGTTTGTCCTATTTAGTGGCTGCGTCTTGGGTCTTTTGGGGCGGCGCGGCGCGGTTGTAGTATGGGGTGCCCTGTAACCTACCGCCTCTCTGGGCTCTGAGCGATACCCCATGGTGCTAGACGTTAGGGGACGGCGAAAGCACCAAGGAGGGTGTGCGAAAAGGCGTGGAAGGTGCGATAGAAGGAGTGGATTGAAGAAAGCGGATGGTGCAGGCTGATTAGGTTGGCAGAGTTAGGCAGAAAAGGCGCTAAAACAGGACGACACACAGTAGCGCAACAAGGACGATAGTGAACAAATAAGGGGTAAAGTCGCCTGCCAGTACTTGAGAGGAGGAGAGAAATGGGCGAATTAGCCTCAGATTGGGAAACTACGAGGCACACACACACACGCACACAGACACAGTTGAGTACACGCCCCTCAAATCACGAGAAGACAGGGGGGAAGGAGCGACGCATGAGATTTGCAGCCCCCGAAATATAAAATTGGGAGATTGGGGAGACGGACGAGGAAGGTATGCCACGACGGCTGCTCTCTAGCGTACCTTCTATTACAGAACATGTGCATAGCTACGGCGTATTACTTGTGTTGCCTCTTCCTGTTCAAAGTTGGAGAAAAAAAAAAAA
>LVYW01000002.1:5245825-5259519 GCA_001630435.1 Sporothrix globosa
AAAAAAAAAAAAAAAAAAAAAAAAAAAAAAAAAAGGCGCAAAATACGCACCTCGACCGCTCGGTCAGCACTCGAACACGACAACGAAGCCGGGCTCACTACACTTGCCATTGGTTTGGCGGCAGGCGTGGCATGACAAAAAAAAAAGGGGGGCAAACGACGAATGAGAACGAAGACGGTGGGTGTTTGGCGGCGGCGACCAACACTGGGACGACAAGGAAAACTCACGAAAGCAGCTGAGGGGAGATCGAGGGAAAGGATTCTTGAGCTAGACGCAAAACGGGCAGGGTACGGGCAGGAAACAGGCGTGGCTGAGAAAGGGGAAACACACCGCGATGAGCAGGGCAAAAGTATGTGAGTGAAATGCGTGGGTGCATGTGCGATGCGGTGGGATTGGGGAGATTGAGGGCGACACCACGAAATGCAGCAATGCAAGAAGCGATACACAACAAACGAGAAGCCCTTGCAACAGACGTCTAACCCCTGGACTCCATGGAAGCCTTGGAAGCTTTTTAGAAGGAAACGGAGTAGAGACAAAAGGGCTGGGCTGGGGTGCTGGAAGGAAGAAAGGAAGGAAAGGTGCAAGAAATGGCCAGGGGGCAGCGCAGGGGTTGCTTTCTATTTTTGCATCGCCAGAGGGCAGAGCTTGCCAGGGTGCCATGGACATTTTTCGCATGGACGATGGTTCGAATGGTGGAGAACAGGAGCGCCAAAAGGAGCTTGGGTGCTGTGGTACACTGATGCTCTGGTTCTCTGTTGCTCCCCGAGAGCGACAGCTCCGTATTTCTTTCACTAATCCTTCCTCTTTGCTTCATCTTCTTCCCATTTCGCCTACGTGCAGTGGCTGAAACAGCTGCTGGCCTTGTTTTGGCCATGGGGGTAACGAGATGAATGAAATGACGACTGGGGTTCTGGCTGCTGAGGCGACGGGAGTTGCATGCGGTGTTGAGTATTGAGCATTGAGCACCAACTGGGCGTCGGATCAAGATAAACATACAACCCGTGCTCGAGGTGCACGTGTTGCCGGTTGATCAACTCACAGCAATGGCCATGCTCATGAACGGATGGGGAACGACAGTTGAAGCTGTGACCATGAGTGTATCTGTTTATGTATGACAGAAACGGATGCAGATGGCAGCCATTATCGATCCCTTGCCGCTACAACGACAACGACGACGACAACTACTACTACTATTTCATGCGGAGCTTTCATGGATGCGGAGGGAGACGTCCCCAAAAGAAACAAAAGAAACAAAGCCAGTAATTAGGGGAAGCAAGATATCAATCTTTCCGCCCGAAATACGAACAGCGATGACAAGCAAAACACTACAAGTCGCAAAGACGAAACGCCCGTCTCTTGACGACTCTACGGCGTAAATGACGTTCACTTCACAGATCCTCACTCGCCTGTGTTCAGAGTACAAAGTACATGTCAGCTCTTGGCTCTGCCGATCGAAGATGTTCTGAGGAGAACAATCACAAGAAAACAAACAATAAAGGCGCCGCTTGTACTCGAACGGAATAGCTGTTCCTCGATGGCGAGCACATGAGCATGTCTGAAGTAAGATTCGGTCACCTTCATTTTGAATCATATTCCTCCCCTTTCCCTTCAACGAAGCAAAAGTGGGCTCCTTTATGTTCTTCAATAAGCCCCAAACAGACCCTTGTCATGGGTAGCCTGGTTTTGGTGCTGGTCGCAAGAGTGTGGCCCTTGTCCAATCTGGGTCACGCAACTTGCTCCCCTGCAAGCCAATGCCTTCATGATGTCCGACACTGACTGGGGCAACGCATTGGCCGGCGACTGCTCAGTGAAAGGAGGCAAGGAAGAGGAGAGAAGGACGACGGAGAAGGAGTGGCCCCAGCGCACAACCTTCCACGATTTGTTCTGGAAGGTTTTCCCCTCTCTTTTGCCCTGATGCTTTGACCATCTTCTCCATGTGGCCGTTTCCATCTATTTTTGTATTTGACCCTGCTTCGTTTTATTATCCATTCCGTCCACGACTTCCACGACTTCCATGACTTCCTTCTGTGGATCCCAGCCCTTTTGCTTAACCTTTCACGGCGACGGCCTGCAACGCGCCTCCCGCTTTCCCGAGCTTTCTTCACATTGTATTTTGCTTTCTCCAAAATGACACGGAAAAGCCGGAGGGAGGAATCCCTTGTTTGTCTTCCCGGCTGTTTGGTTTGTACGCAATGACACGGCGTAGATCGTCGTTCTTTGGATATTTGTCGTCATCTACGATGGAAACTCGTACTACACTACCTGCCGCTTCCAAGCAGCCGATGGACATTGAAATTGATTGAGTAAAAGTAAACATGAAACAAGAACACATAGATATATCTTGCCCAAACATTGCCACTTGGCACGCGGGCAAAAGACCACAAACGGCCACTCTGAGAGTCGTACGTACGTCGGACGTCGTGCGTCGTAGATGCAATCACGGCAGGGGGGCCAGTGGAGTGGGCTAATGTAGTCGGGGAAACATGAGACGAAGCCTATTTCCCTTGCAAAAAGAAAACGAGGACCAGCGGATTTGGTCCTGTGGGGGACGTGAAATAAGGCGAACGGAGTACGACCGTAGCGTCACAAATGGATTTTGTTGCTTGTCGCCCGTTTCCACCAAGGCCAAGCGTGGTAAAGGCCAGGTTTGTATCTTATTATTCCCCCTGGCTCGGTGATGAAGATCGCTGGTCGGTGCCAAAAATGGGGCCGCAGTTGGGCCTTGTCAAATTGAAAGATTCAACGGTCTGCCCGCCATAAAAGAACGAAGTCTGTAAAATACTCTGTAAAATACGGCGTAATTACGTCGAATAACGACAATAAGAGGACCTCTGCCAGACGTATTCCGTCAGTGCTTGGAGCCCTGCCGGAGTACAACGCTGCCAGGTATTGCGAATGCATCTGTGCACGCCGGGCCCTTGGACTACGACCATGCTGGAAACCTGTCCGCTTATGTACTCCGTAGCCACATCGTAGCTTTCGATGCCTTACTTTTCTACTTATCGCAATGTTTTTAAGGCCATGTGCCACCTGCAGTCAGCGAGCTACAAGGGGCAGCGTCCTCCACGATCCATTTCAGCTGTAATTACTCCACAGTCTCGTCTTTTTCTACTTTGTAAATACCCAGCAAGGAGTGTGGACGGGCTCGTCCTTGGTGGCAGGCCATCGAGGATGCTTCGAGTCTACGGGGTAATCGTTGTAAACAACGTGCAAAGTTTAATACAAACAAAAAGAAGCCAGTTTTCCCTTGTAGCAGATGACCCAATTTCAGCCTTAAAAAGTGGACAGCGAGAAAAGCGGCAGAAAAGTGGATTGGGTGGAAAAAGACCCCAGAGGACAGCACGTATCAATGGTTCGTTTTGTCGCCAAAAGATGCAAGAACACATCCCCCCTTTGTGGCGAAAGAAAAAAGAACAGTTTCTACATGGATTATGCCGCCGCCAATATTGCAGATACAAACAGGCAGTCTCATCCCGTCCCGTGGAAAGAAAACATAGGCACAATCAAACAATGCACGACTGCAGAGCGCGGAGCATATTATGGCCTCTGCGTTTCGTTTGGCATTGAGTTCTGCTGGCCCGTTCTCCCGGGAGAAAAGATGGAAACGAGCTGCGGAACGAGATTGAAAATAGATTGTGTTTGTTTTGCTTTTGACGAGCAGATCAATCTACTCTGCTACTGTTCTAGTCTTCTCCACTGTAGACGGAGCAGAGACCAAGTAAAGGAGGGAGAGGACAAAGGGGTGGAGAACACAATGTACGCCCTACAGAATGCAATACGATATACGCACCAAAATAAACGGAACCGAAACAATTTTGGTCGACAAGAAAGCGGTACAGGACACGAACTTGTGTGATAAGAGCCAACATATGCTGTACATTGGCTAAATTGAGGCTGGACATAACGGCAAGGAGGTTAGGGGAGGAAGAGGTTGTTGAAACAGGTCGAAACAAGTCGAAACAAGATGGAGGAGAGGTACGGAAAGGCGAGAAAAATGAGGACAAAAGGAAAAACGTGGTCATGAGTCGTCTCGATCTGCTTTCCTCATCTCCTCTTTCCTAGTCTTATCCACACACACACACATCACGGTGTAGACACATGTGGCGTACTGCGACAGCCCAAACCTTGTTCCAAAGATGAAGGCTCATGACAGAGGACGCTGTTTGAACGAAGCAGCCAATTTCGTTTCGTTTCTTTTCGCTAGTTAGTTTCGCCGTTCTCTCTGCGTTTTTCTCTCCGCCGCCGGGGGCACACACTACGACGGTAGTCTGCCACGCTACGACGTAAGATGCAATAAGACAGATGTGAAGTGTGAAGCCGGTGTTTGAGGTTATTGGCGTCTTTGTTGGCGTGAGAAGTGATCTACGGGGGGTAATAATAATACGCCGTGCCTCGTACGTCGTACGTCGTACTTTGGACAAGAAGGGAAGAAGAGTGCGCCCATGGTTGCAGCCGCGAGCAACAAACTTCGATGGCCTTCTCGAAGGAAAGAATGGGGCGCCCCTTCTTTCCGAAAAGAGACGAAAGGGAGGGGGCGTGTGCGTTGCGTTACATGCGTTGCCTGTGTGGGCTGGGCGGGTCTCCACTTTCTCAGCGTGTTCTTTCCTTCCTTCTGGTCAGGGGAAATGGGCAAAAAGTGGGTTTGCCAGTTGTCGCCCACCCCTGTCGGCTTCTCTAACTTTCTCCGTTCGTTCCTGCCCTCCTCCCCTGTCGAAACCGACCCTCGTGCTCACACTTGCTTGGCCTCTCCTTCTTTCCCATCTCACGCTGCGATACGGAGGACTGGGAAGGACACACTCCGTACAACATAAGTCGTACTGGCACAAGGAAAGAGCAGTGGCCATCGTCATCCCCTTCATCGTTCGTCATGATCTTCACCATGTCTCCGATTCTGCACAGCCTGGTCCGTCTCATATCATCTGGGGAAGATTCATCCCAGGGTTTTCGGCCGTTCTGTCGTACTAGTGCCGACATCTTTTACTGTTTTAGGAGATTGGAGACTGGGCACAGAGGCGCACCACACACCATCACCATTAGACAACGCCAAAAGAAGAAATGTAATGCGCGACAGCAACGAAGCGAGGTTGACATTGGAGGGTCGAGAACGAAACCCCAATCGTCGGCGGGCGACGAGAGACTACCAAAGATAAACGCCGTATGGAATACGACATACAACATACATCGTTTTAGTGGCATTGCCTACTTGAACGGATCCTCTGAAAAGCATCGCAACCTGTCGAAAAGAAAGCCTGTCAGAAGCTGACTGGCGCAAGCAGATGATGGTCATCCAAGTGAACATGTCGTCGGAGCACCCGCACCTCGCACGCGCAACCGCAGACGGAACGACGGCAAGCGGGCTCTCGGACCATGATCGCCCCCTTTTTGCACATTCCCCTCACGCAGACAGACACTTGACCAAACCTGGTGCAAAGCGGCCGCGCGACAGCCAGTTCTCGTTACGTTAGACTCGAGAGGCGAAAGAAAGACAAAAGCAACAACAAAACGCCCCCTAAACAAGACACCGATAAGCTTCTCCAAATTGGGGCTGGGGAAACACAACGAGTGTCAGACGTCAGACTTGAATACACGGTGAGACAGGAGACAAGACAACAAGAACAGACAACAGGACAAGGTCACGACACCTGTATTAATCCGTACCTGTGGTAGCAACGTGGCGCGTGGATGGAGCTTGGGTGCGGAGTACGACGTACGGAGTATCATACAAAAGTGGACTTCGCTACGCACGGAACACTTTGGAGGACTTCCAAAATGCTTCCAGAAGGTCTTCCCCATCCCCCTTGCTAATCCTTTTACCCCCCATGAGGTCAGTGCATTGCTCCCTCTGTGTGTTTATTCTTGGTTGCGTCTTTTCTATGTACATCTCTTTGTCGGTGCATCATTCATTTTCATAATCATTTCTTCACGTTTCTGTCAAAGCTAACCCCGACAGAAAATCATATGTTGAAGACGACAAAAACAAAAGATAAATCAGTTCGAGAACGTCGCCAAAACGAATGCCCCATCAGCCCACACAACTGGCCCACAGCAGGGCAGAAGCGAAAAGCCCATACTACAATCGGCGATGCAATATGTTGTAGATGAAGCTCATCTCCTAAACCCCATCGCCTACTCGGCCTTGACGCTAGCGAATGCGACTGACAAAAGAGTAGCCATCCACCAAAAAAAAAAGTATGCACAAGTTAAACGTTATTTATGAAACTACGGGATACGCTGTACGCCCGCAATCGGTCTGTATTTACCACACACGTCCAAGTTGGAGAGGACAGGTGCACTGACATGGTAAAATTCAATCAACTTCTTTTCTCGGTACCGAACCAAACCCACCAAGCCGCCGATTGTTGATTTATCCCTCTTTTTGGGTCTTTTTGTTGTTTTTGTGTTTTATTTCGCGTACTTTTCATCCTCCGCTCTCCTACACACCAAGATATCCTCTACTGCTTTCTTACTTTCCGTCTTCCCTTCTGGTCTTCCTCCTCTGTCCAAAGCTTCCAAAGCTTCCATTTTAGCTTCCCAGGCTTCGCTCGCTCGGCGAAACCCCAATTTTCGGTTTCCACACCCCCTTCCTCCCATTTGGCCATCTCGGCATCTCCGTGAACATAAAAGAGGGTCCGTCCATTCCCCTCACTTATCCCGTTTATCACACATATGCTCATTACAGCGTCGTATCATCCAAAAAAACACATGGCTGTAATTTGACCACAACTGGTCTTCTAGAAGGAATTGAAGAAACTAGACAAAAGTACGACATACTCCGTATGCCATTACGTCGAAACGCAACGCGCTCGTGATGAGGCTGTACTGTGGCTTGAATTGAGAATGGGGCTTCAAACGTGTTGGAGCCATTCATCGTGAGTCAGGTTGGACTGTTTACGTTATGTTACCCTTGTTTTTGTTGCTGCTTTTTGTTAAGTCAAATTAACGTATTACTTTTACTTAATTTTGCTTTCCTTCTATTTTTTATCTTTGTTAAAAAAGGCACCGAAAAATAAAATAAAGTACAAATTTTAAAATAAACCTTTTGCACACTATCAACAACATGACAATATTTAACAACGCCTTTCTCCTCAATTTGTATATATATGTTGTATTGCCGACAGAATAGAACAGTTTTCCGATAGGCTATGAACTGGACACGCAAGTCATCTTGCAGGTATAGTCAACGAATCTGTCACCAAAGCACCTTCAGCCTGTATTCTGTTTCGTATGTTGTAGTTGTGTATCTTATCTGGTTTACGCTGCTTTTGAGATCCAAATCATGAGATTGAATAAAATGAAATCGCATGTCAATTTCTGATCAGCTTGCTCAAGGACAAAGCTTGCACCAGAATACCTCAATTTTTGTCTAACAAGTTGCTAAAATGGAAAACCACAACCCCCCTAGGTACGACATACAACAACAAAAACAAAAACGCAAACGACGAACACACGAGTCGTCGCCGTCGTTCGAACCCCCCCCACCAGGGAAGCTTAGGCAAAAACAGCATAAGCGTTTATGTGTAGGCACGGCCGCGCTTGAACTCGTTGCTGCCAGCGGCATAGGCGGCGTCGTCGGCGGTGCGTTTGGCACGGCTGGTCAGGGTGGCTCCATCCAAGTTGGCGGACTGTTTTTTTTTGAATTGGAGTGGCAGGGGAGGTGAAAGCAGAGAGTCAGTCTTTTTATGTACGCAAACTGTATTTGAGCTTGAAAAATAGAAGAAAAATTACTGTAGGGCGAGGCGCGGAGAGACGGAAGACGGTGGATGCAAGAAGGCGAGAGGAGGAGAGGAAGAAGGCGACGACAGACGGAGGACCAAGGACACAGGACCGAGGACGGATGGCGATGGTCGGATTAGAGACGGGACAGAGGCAGGGAAATTGGGGGAGCGGGAGGAGACGGAGGCGAGGACGAGGACGAGGACGACGACTGAGAAGAAGAAGAGCCCACCTAGGCAATCAGCATGAGAAAGAAGAAAGAAGAATGAAAGCGAGCAGGCAATCAACGTAATGAAAGAGGGAGGTGAGCGGCAAGAACAAAGCGCAAGGAGGGTGTCGGCCAACCATGGCGAGCAAAAACACATGTGCAGTGCGCAGGTACTTCTCCGGCGATAAACATATTAAGCACGGATTTTTTTGTTTTTGTCGAGATAAAAGAGCCCTATACCTGTTGTAGGATAGATACATATGTTTCTCTTTTTCCCACGCTGGAATTGTTTTTCTTGTCTTGTTTTCTTTTTTTGGTGTTTTTCTGTGTTTGGGATTGTGTCCATTGCCTACACAAACTTATTTGCCTTTGGTCTCTACCCCCGTCTCCATGTTCTGCTTGATAATTTGCATCTACCGCAGTCCAGCATTCCATGCAATCTAGAAGTGGCCCATGGCGAAAAAAGAAGACATAAGAGGTCCGACAAAAAGCACATAGATGGGTTGACAACAAGGCATGGATAGATAAGGGCAAACTTTAAAGGACGACAAAGCATTGCGCACCTCAGGGGGAAGTGGGGAGAATGAAGAAAGGGAAAGAATGCAACGGCGATTGGTTGGCTGGGCAAAATAACTGGTGTTATCCCTCATACCTTAACGTCAAAACGGTCCGCGTTCATAACCTTCGTCCACGCAGCAATAAAGTCCTGCACGAACTTGGAGGCACCATCGGCGCTGGCGTACACCTCAGAGAGGGCGCGCAGCTCAGCCTGCGAGCCAAAGACCAGGTCGACACGCGAGGCGGTCCAGCGGTCCTTGCCAGTGGCGCGGTCGTAGCCAATGTAGGTCTCCGGGTGGGCGTCCGACGTGGCAGGCTTCCAGGCGGTGGCCATGTCCAGCAGGTTGACGAAGAAGTCGTTGCTGAGAACACCGGGTCTGTCGGTGAAGACACCGTTGCGGGAGCCGTCATAGTTGACATCGAGCACGCGCAGACCACCGACGAGGACGGTCAGCTCGGGAGGGGTCAGGCCTAACAGCTGGGCGCGGTCGATCAGCAGCTCCTCGGTGCGCGCACGCGGCGTGGACTTGCCGTAGTTGCGGAAACCGTCAGCCTGGGGTTCGAGGAAAGCGGCCGACTCAATGTCGGTCTCCTCCGCAGTGGCGTCGCCACGGCCCGGGAGGAAGGGTGCAATGACATCGTTGCCGGTAAACTTGCTGGCAGCGGCCTCAATGGCAGCGGTACCACCAAGAACGATGAGGTCGGCAATGGAAACCTTCTTGCCGCCAGCCGACTTGTTGAAGTCGGCCTGGATGGCCTCAAGGCCCTTGAGGACCTCGGCGAGCTGAGCCGGGTTGTTGACGGCCCAATCGCGCTGGGGCTGCAGGCGGATGCGGGCACCGTTGGCACCACCGCGCTTGTCGGAGCCACGGAAGGTCGAGGCCGACGCCCAAGCAGTGGCGATCAGCTTGTTGGGGGCGATGCCGGTGCCCAGGATGGCCCTCTTGAGCTCGTCGACGGCAACGACGTCAATGACGGGGTGGGTGACGGCTGGAACGTTGTCCTGCCACAGGAGCTTCTCCTCGGGGACCTCGGGGCCAATGTAGAGCGCGGCCGGGCCCAGGTCACGGTGCAGCAGCTTGAACCAGGCGCGCGCAAAGGCGTCGGCGAGCTGGTCGGGGTTCTCGAGGAACCGGCGCGAGATCTTCTCGTAGGCCGGATCGAAGCGCAGCGACAGATCGGTGGTGAGCATGCGCGGCTTGAGCTTCTTGGAGGAGTCAAAGGCATCGGGGATGATGAGGTCGTCGGTCTTGGCAACCCACTGGTTGGCACCGCCGGGGCTCTTCTCCAGCTCCCACTCGTACTTGAACAGGTACTCCAGGAACTGGTTGCTCCACTGGGTCGGGGTCTTGGTCCAGGTGACCTCGATGCCCGAGGTGATGGCGTGCGGGCCAACGCCGGACTCGTGCGCACCCTTCCAGCCGAAGCCCTGCGCCTCCAGGCCCGCGGCCTCGGGCTCAGGGCCCTGCTTGTCGCCGCCAGCGGCACCGTGGGTCTTGCCAAAGGTGTGGCCGCCAGCAATGAGGGCGACGGTCTCCTCGTCGTTCATGGCCATGCGACCAAAGGTGACGCGGATGTGCTCCGCGGCAGCAACGGGGTCGGGGTGGCCGTTGGGGCCCTCGGGGTTGACGTAGATCAGACCCATGTGGGCAGCGGCGACGGGGGTCTCGAGGCCCTCGGCGTGAGCCTTGGCGTTGGACTTGTCGGCGTCAGCGTAGCGGACCTCGTTGCCCAGCCACGTGGTCTCACCGCCCCAGTAGGTGGCTTGATCGGGCTCCCAGGTGTCGGCACGGCCGCCCGAGAAGCCAAAGGTCTTGAAGCCCATGGTCTCGAGAGCAACATTGCCGGTCAGCAGCAGCAGATCGGCCCAGGAGATCTTCTGGCCATACTTCTGCTTGACGGGCCACAACAGACGGCGGGCCTTGTCGAGACTGACGTTGTCCGGCCAGCTGTTGAGCGGAGCAAAGCGCTGCTGGCCCTGGCCACCGCCACCACGGCCGTCAAAGGCACGGTAGGTGCCGGAGCTGTGCCAGGCCATGCGGATGAACAGGCCACCGTAGTGACCAAAGTCAGCCGGCCACCAGGGCTGCGAGTTGGTCATGACGGCGGCAATGTCCTTCTTGAGCTGGAAGTAGTCGAGGCTCTCAAAGGCCTTGCGGTAGTCGGCATCGCGGTCGAGGGGGTTGGAGACCTGGTTATGCTGGCGGAGGATGTTCAGGCGCAGCTGGCCGGGCCACCAATCGGTGTTCTTGGTGCCGCCACCGGCGACATTGTGGGCGACGGGACACTTGCCTTCGGCCATGGTGGGCGCTGAGGACGAGAAGAGCGCACGGGGGAGAGAAGATGAAGAGGGAAGCTTGAAGAAAAGCCTAGAGGAAGGCCGGAGAGTTTGCAATGGATGCAGATGGAAGTTGGTGCGAGATGAGAGACGCATCAACGTCGATTGGGGAGATGGGGAGACAGGAGAGAGAGATGCGAACAAAATAAAAGGAAGAGGATCAGAAACGAGGGGGGGGAGAAATGCAGAGGAATTGGGGGGTGGCTTGAATATAACAAAAGGGAGGGGACGGAAAGGTAGACGAGAGAAATGAGAGAAATGAGAGAGAGACAGAGAGAGAGAGAGGGAGGAGACAAAGGCGGTATGCGCTCGAGACAAAGAGGGGAGCTGGGAAGACGGGAGCAACACAGGGCAGGTGGTTCGTCGGTACTCCTTCCTCTTTGGCTTGGTTTCTTGTGCTTCGCTCCTGCCTCTCGCTCACATTCTGTTCTTTACGTTTCGCCAGGTTCGTTCCTTCCTAGCTGGCCTCTTACACCACGCGCCCCGCCCACGTCGGAGCTAGTACAAGCTCGTCTCCTGTGCGGCCTATTTCGCCTCTTGTTCCTTTTCTCTTTCCCTCTTTTCCCTATCTGGGAAGCGCGTGTCGCCTGGCCCCGTGCTCTCGTGTTGAGCACAGTGCGCAACATCGTCGGAGGGACCCGGACGGACCAAGTTACCCCGCACTTTGTATGGTCTCAGACGCCCTTTTGTACCAGGCAGTTGCGAGCAAGACGTGCCGGTAAAGCGCGACGTAACAAGAAGGAACCAGGCGAGCCAGGGCACACCTCAGGGCGTCAGGTCAGATACAGAAATGGGGCCAATGACGGTGCAATTGGCAGGAGCGGCCAAGCATCCGTGGGTTGATCTCCAAGTCAGTGCAAGGCCGATACAGGACCTCAGGACAATCACAAAGGGTCACGTATTAATGCGACGAAGCTCATTGGCGGGGTAGATGAGAGGGAAAATCAATTTGGGAAGTTGCGACGAGGGGCTCTCGGGGCTTCTGAACTTTTGCACCAGGCTAAGACGAGATGACGACCACCTTGCCCTGTCGGTGATCCGACGATATCGACTTTGTCAAGAGTCTCGACATAGATTCCAGGAGTAAATCCACGAGCTACACGAGTTTCCTTCGCGTCCCTCGCCGCCCCCCCCCACCGTTTCAAACCGTACTAAAGCATACCGCAGCAACCTTGTTGGTTGCTTGGCCGCTGACGAGCTTAGAAATCGAGCTTGCGTAAGATCACGAGAAAGGGTAAGAAAGTCCCTAGGAAAAAAAGGGAAAAAATAACAAAGGGGCGAGGAAAACGGCCAACATTGTTCAATCACACAGGGGCCGCCCATTCACACACCGGCTCTTGTGCACAAGCTTCTCCCCTACCGTGGACTGAGTACGATATACTGAGGACGTTTTTCCTGTTCCCCCACCACCCCAGTTCACGCCGCCTGGGTCGGGCACAGGAAGAACACCACCAAATTGACCTCTTCCACGTTCTTTGATTGTTCGGGACGATTGCTCCCTGCCCGGGAAGAGAGGTGGGCCGTTCGGAATGGTCCCATTTGCAGCCATTTTAAAAGCAAGCGATTGGCTGATTATGAGGGTGGCGCGATCGCAGCTTGAAGTGGAGTGCTCAGTCTTTGGAAATGGAGAGACAGATGGTCTGTGAAGATGGAGGTTGGGAGGCGACGAAAGAGGACAAGTTATAGGGCCCGTTAGTAGGGCCAGTCGCTTCAGATGGCACGAATGTGGAGGTGGAGGGCAAACGACCGCTTCGGATTGGACGTGGATTGCCAAGCGCCGTTTTCACGCGCTGCACTTCATCGGCACCGACCCAGAGCTCCCGCCACGAGGGAACCGAAGTCCGACGGAAATCGGGAAATGGGCCAGCGAGAGACTGCCAAAAAAGGTGGCAGAAACAGCAGAAATCGCCGGCCAAGAAGGAGTGCAACGCAAGCTGCATGCAACGGCGTCAGAGCTAACGGGCTCGACAGGTTACAGATACAAATACTCGAGCATGCGCCCTTCACAATTGCAACGTCTTCACGCAACCACAAAACTCTCGCGCACTGTGATCATTAGAAGACCCTGTTGGTTATTGCTGGTTTCCAACCCGACCGGATGTCTCGCTTCAATGTCGGCTTCTCTGGCACCTTGTGTTTTAGACCTTGGCCTTCCATCCCACATCGCCGTGGATTCCATGGAAGAGTGTTGGATAAGCACGAGGAGTGTACGTCCTACAAACAGGAAATGTATGCGTACGACTATTGTTGACTATTAATCGGCTCATCCTGATTCATTGGCCGGCGACATCAATAATTGTGGAGACAAATTGGATGCGAGCCGTGGGCCAAAAGTGAGCAGAGCAAAAAGTTTAAAAAGAGACGAAAGGCACAGGCTGAAGAATTACCCCGATGAGGCAATTGGGAAGTGGGCACAATGGCCCGTCTTTTATCCTAAAGAAGCAAAACCGTCCGTAGCGGCCTGGATTGACGAGGCTGTGGAGAGTTCATGATAAGTGCTCGAAAATGAGACAGAAAAACAAAGAAAAACACCCAACAAATTATGTGCACACCGGCGCGCACCGCTTTGTTCTGGATCTCCAATAATGGCTGTTGCTTACTGATGACTGAATTGACACTGACAGCCGCCAGGCACCATTTCAGGAACGGCGGTATTAGTTGACCGAACACAGTGCTAGGTGAATGACGCGACCATGCACAAAAAATCGACGGGGTCATTCGTGTAAGTTTGGCTCCAGAGCTAGAATCTGTAATTGCGATGACTTCCGACAAAGGAGACCAATTTGTTTTGATGAAGCAACAAAAGGTATAATGATGCACTCGTGCCCCTCGACAACATCCTTCAACCTCCAACGACCATCTGCTCGACCCCCCCCC